>APFE031066973.1:0-25328 GCA_000404065.3 Pinus taeda
TCTATGGATTTCATTACAGGTCTTCCAAAGTCAGGGAACAAGTCAGTCATCATGGTGGTTGTGGACCGATTGTCGAAGTGTGCTCATTTTTGTGCTCCCCCCCCACCCGTTTACACCCACCTTGGTTGCTCAAACTTTCATGGATCAGATTTTCAAATTGCATGGCATGCCCATTTCTATTGTGTCCGACCGCGACCCGATCTTCACCAGCAATTTTTGGCAGGAACTCTTCAGAATACAAGGCACTCAACTAAAACTCAGTACTTCCTACCATCCGCAAACAGATGGTCAAACTGAAGCAATCAACAAATGTCTAGAAACCTACCTTAGGTGTTTTACTTCAAAAAAACAACACCTTTGGGTACAGTGGCTACCTCTGGCAGAATGGTGGTATAACACCAACTATCATGCCACCACGAAAATGACTCCCTATGAAGCAGTATATGGTCAACTCCCGCCTTCACCTACTTCATATCTCAAGGGCTGCTCAAAAGTCCAAGCAGTGGATCAACTCCTACAACACTGTGCAACTATGCTCACCCATCTTCAAGAGAATCTTCGTCAAGCTCAGAACCGCATGAAGCAACAGGTAGACTAGCATCGCTCAGAGCACCAATTTCAAGAAGGGGATCAGGTCTTTTTACGGCTCCAACCATATAAGCAAATATCACTCAAAGACAAGGGATGTCAGAAACTCTCTCCAAATTCTACGGACCATATCAAGTACTTCAACGCATTGGAGAAGTGGGCTACAAGTTGGCTTTGCCACCTACTGCAAACATCCATCTGGTTTTTCATGTCTCATGCCTCAAAAAAGTGATTGGGAACAATTGCAGAATTCAGACTAGTCTATCGAATTGGACGAAGAAGGATCCATTTGGCTTCAACCGGAACAAGTCCTCGACACACGAGTCAAGCAACTGCGCGACCACATGATTAAGGAAGTCCTAGTCAAATGGAAAGACACCTCTCCAGAAGATGCAACTTGGGAGCCACCCACTATTCTGCAGCAATTTCCGCAGCTTCAACCTTGAGGACAAGGCTAGTCTTAAGGGGGTGGGGATGTTAGGGTCCCACCCTAACCCCCTTATCTATGTAATGGGACCACGCCATAGTCAAGAGTCAATAAAGCCCATATTAATAATTGTAAGTGGTTAATCCGCAATTAATAAAGGAACCACATTTAGTTGCAAATGGGTCGTAGTATTAGATAGATGGTATTAGTAATACGCAGTATTGGTCCGTGGTATTACACGTAGGAGTCATATATAAAGGAAGAAACTCCCTACGAGGAGCATCGGGTCTTATTTTTGTAATCGAGCTCTGCTCTATTGGAGGTTGCCCCCTCGAAGAGGCAAGTGAATATTACTCTCTGAATAATAAAATCATTGCCATTCTGTGTTCTAGGTATCTTTTCTTCGCATATTCTGTGTTCTAGGTCTCTTTTCTTCGCATATTCTGTATTTGGGTATCATTTGCAGGTTAAGAGCATAACATAGTATCTTACAACAATGATACTTCTTTTGTATGGCATTCAAAGTGGGGTAGAATCTCTGTGGTTCTAAGCATAATATAAACAATATTTATTGTAATCACTAAAAACTTTGGGATTTTTTAGCCATTAAAGGAATGCCATTTATCATCCAACAAAAAATGTTAACATGTCTTAAAAAGAATATTTCAAGAATAAACATCTATTTCTCCTGGTAATGCATGGCTATGATTATTATTAGGCTTCATTTTTATTTGATTATAACTTTTAATTGTGGATATGGGTCCTTACCCAAAGTTTTAGATTTGTGTGTGCAACAAGGCACCCACAATATTAGTTATTTAGTCTTGTATGGGGTTGTTTTTGTTGATGAAAACACAACAAGAAAAGTCTCAATTTCATTTTTGCCTTAATTAAATTGAGGAAATTCGAAATTCCTTATCAACAGACAACTTGGAGGAGTTAACTGAGGTGACATGGCACTTGCCACTTAGTTGAGAACACTCAATTCGAGTTAATGGGTTGAGGTTCAGTTTACTTATGTTGGTTCCTAAAAAATAGGAGTCTAGCTTAGTTAATTCGAGTTAGGTGCATGAAGTTTTGTTATGTGCAGTGGGTTCCAAAATTTTAGGAGCCTAGGTTGAGTTAGTTTCAGTTGTAGCAATTTAATTAAGTTAAATTGAGTTATTGTCAGTTAAACTAGTTCTAACTATTGGAGGAACTAGTGGAAGGTCAAATTGTGGAAGTAGAACTTCAACCACACTAAGTGATCATCCAAATAACTAATCAATCAACATAATTAGCTCATGCATGCAGAGAATTTGAGTTACCCAATTGAGATCGCAGTTTAAGGGCATTATTGAATTTACACATTAATTTCTACATGGTATCAGAGCAGAATTTGCATTAGAACCAGTCCTTGAAGTCCTCATGCACAATGATCATTGAACAACTAATGAGCTATTAAGAGGCAGAGTTATGGAGCCCCAGCTTAGGGCAGATCCAGAAGACCCTATGTGCGGACTTCTTAATGGAGCTTGAAGGCTGCTAGTGGGAAGGTCAATGAGCCAATGTTTAGTGACACAAAAAGGAGTTGTGATCACTGACATTGGTAGATTGAGGAGCACAGAGATTTCCCATAGGGAGATTGAGACTTAGAGGGAGTCTAGTTTCAGAGGAAGCATCCCTATGGAAAATAGTACTTTAGGATATGCGGAGATGAGACTCATTATTGTAGTAGTTGCAGCAGCAACGCAGAAGCAACAATAGAGCAATAACAATAACAAATGTGAGTAAATCAGAGTTCACTTAGCATGAAACTATACCTCTATGTGTGAGGTGGGGCGATGTAGAGCCCTAGTCCTAAGAGTTGTAGAAATTTGGGCAGTTTCCATTGAGGCATTCTCCTCATGGATCATTACCTTGATATGAGGGCCTACAATATTTAGTAGCAAGAGAATTGGTGTTTGTTAGATACTGAGGAGTGCAAAGGAGTGTTGACAGTAGAGCAAGAGGCTCAATATCAGAGTCAACAGTAGCATAGTTTTCCCAGTAGACAGTTGTAGACATAGTTGATTCATTTTATTTTGTTTAGATGTTTCTCAGTTGCAGATGTTGCAGTAGTAGCAACAATAGTGAGAGGCATTGCATGCAATACATTCCACAGGGGTAGGATAAGGGTGGTTGAGAATCCCTTGTGGAAATTCTGAAAATTCTCTACTAATCTCGCTCTGAGACCTCTGTAGAAAATCTGACTGTAGGTTAACTCGATAATGCAATATACCAAAGCATAATAATATAACCTACTTCTGCTATCAATTTGCGTTGTGGAAGCTTAAAATTAAGCAAGATTGAGCTGAACACATATAACCAGAAGAAGAAAAATCAATGCACATGAAACATAGAAAATACTCAGGGGAGAGCCTCAGCTAAAAACCCCACTATCTATATTATCATACAAGGTGGAAATACATCAGAATTATACAAAGCCTTAGCTCTCACAATAAGCTAGCTCTTAGTACAATCCTCCTGGATGCTCGTATGTAATCAAAGCTTCTCACAAGCCTTCTCCTCTACCCTCCAAGCTCCTATTTCCTTGCGCAGTTCCTCTCAGATGATCTCCTTCACCCAGTGGAACACTGCTCTAACACACTATCAGAACTACGCAATCCTCAAGGAACCTTTCCTTGACTGCATGCATGAGTTTCCTTTATAGGAAAACACATGCAACCTCTAGTACACTGTCCTTGACATTTAGCTCAACTGGGTCTTTCTCAGAATAGACATGCATGAGTTACTGATGAGGGGATCTTCAATTATCTGGAGTACACTGGTTGAGTGCATGCATGCATCAATTGACTGATAAATCACAATTAGTTCCTCAAGCACTTTGGAACTAATTTAACTGGACTTAACTCAGTAAACTGAGTTAACTAATTACAAATCAAATATAACTCAATATTATCTCCTTAATTAAGGGATAATATCCTTAATTTAAGGGATAACTCATGCATGAATGCAAAAAGACTTCTAACTTGAATTTCTCCAACTAATTAATCCATAATGAATTAATTAATTATTTTCAAGCAACTGGTGAGACAAAATTCAATTTTAATTGATAATTTTAATTCAAGGACAAATTAAAATTGGAATTTCTGGATTCTATTTTTATCATTTCTTGTTGCTATTTTCAACACTCCCTCTCAGCAAGAAAGGGATTCAACTCGATCCTGATCGTGAACCTTTGGAATGTTATGCATGCAACACTTCTCTCTAGTTTTGTTGCTCTAGTAACTCAGAGGAAAAAAAAAAAAACCGAATTAGAATGATAAAAAAAAACTGAATCAGTATGATGCATTTGTCATCAAAGTCTCTGACTGCTATTGCCTTTGTCAACTGAAAACTTTGCGCTTCACCTCATTCATCCTTTCTGCACTGTCGTCAATCCTTCTTTGCGCTCTTGAGTATCTCACTGCTCTAGCCTCTATCACTTTGATCTCTAACTGCACCAATCCCATTGATTCCTCCCGCTACTTTGTACTTTGGGCTCCCGTAGCAAGGTACGATCCATGAGATAAAACCTCTCAATGGACCCTACCCAATTTCAGCCTTCATGGGACTATCACTTCACATCGCCCCACCTCACACCTGGAGGTATGGCTACATGTGATCCCTCTGCCCACTTCTCCAATTGTGGCTTCTCCACAATTGTCTAAGACTTCTTCTGGTGCTGCATGTTAAGAAGTAATTTACTCTGCCTCTCAACCACCAAGTCTCAAACATTTGCCTTGCTCCTCAAGGCTTTGCATTCATCTTGAACCTCAAGAGCATACAGGTTCTTAACTCGTGAACCGATCTGTTTCACCTGTCTTGTGGTAATGTGTCTAAGGAACGCCTTTCCTTTACTGAAGACAACATTGTAGACTTTGTCCTCCAACATCGCGACCGATACCAAGTTCTTCTTCAGTCAAGGCACATACTTCACATCTGTCAAGGTGATAAGAGCTCCATGCTCCCTCTGAAAAGCAATCATACCCACTCCTGAAACACTATACCTTCCATCGTCACCCATTTCTATGTGCATTTTGAGGTGTTTCTCGTCCAAGGCACTGAATAAAACTTTATCACTGGTCATGTGGAATGAGGCTCCACTGTCAAGATACCAAACACAACCCATCATCGATGACACCATGCATGCGATGAGGGTAAAGTCCATTTCAAATTGAGAGGCGAATGCCTCACCTTCTGATCCTTCCAAGGATCCCTTCTTAGACTTCTTCGATGGGAACTTAGTTGCATAATGTCCCATCTCATGACAATTAAAGCATATCACTTTAGACTTGTCACCCTTCTTCTCTCCATGAGAAGAATTCGATTTGGAATGGGAAGCCTTCCCCTTCCCTTTCCTTGCTTTACAAGGCTAGATTTTCTTCATCATCATCCTTGGATGAAGAACCATCTCGTGTGCTCCTCTTGCATGAGATCCGATCACAGTTGTTCCCAATCCAACAGTTTCTCCCTTCCATTCATAGAGTCTTGGTAGCTATTCCAACTCTTTGGAAGGCCAAGGAGAGCGAGGCTCAACATATAATCATCAACAATAATTATTCCCACGCTTCCAAGCTCATCTCTACAAGTGGTGAGCTTGTTTAGATATGTGGAAATAATATCGCCATTCTCCATCTTGATTCTTCGAAGCTTATCCTTGAGCGTCAATTTCCTCTGGTCATTACTGTTCTGGTAGAGGTCCTTCAATGTCTTCCATGTTGAATATGGAGTATCCTTCCCATGGAGACCCGAGACAATATGGTCTCAAACTCCCTCAAGGATGATCTGTCTCGCCCTCACCACACACTTCTTCCACTCAACCAACTCTTGTGCATTAGTTGAACCTAGCTTGGGATTTCTTGTTCAATGAAATCCTTCAAGCCATTGTCTTCTAATACAGCCTCCATGCGATCTTTCCATGCTATGTAATTTGAGCTACCTTCCAAGGCATACTCGAGTCTCAAGCCATAGAACACCATTGGTCAACCTTGAAGTATGATATGAATTTGATTTGCACTTGCAACCCCGAACTTCAAACTTCGAATTCTCTTCTCTGTATACTGTTCACAACTCCGATAAACTTGGCTTTGATACCACGTAGAAAATTTCTACAAATCTAGCTCCAATACCATGTAGAAATTTGTACACATCCAGCTCTGATACCATGTAGAAATTCTACAAATTCTCTACTAATATCGCTCTGAGACCTTTGTAGAAAATCTGACTCTAGGTTAACCCGATAAAACAATATACCAAAGCAAAATACTATAACCTACTTCTACTATCAATTTGCATTATGGAAGCTTAAAATTGAGCAAGATCGAGCTGAACACATATAACTAGAAGAAGAAGAAGAATCAATGCACATGAAACACAGAAAATACTTAGGGGAAAGCCTCAGCTAAAAACCCGACTATCTGTATTATCATACAAGGTGGAAATACATCAAAATTATACAAAGCCTTAGCTCTCATAGCTAGCCAGCTCTCAATACAATCCTCCTGGATGCTCACAGGAAATTAAAGCTTTTCACAAGCCTTCTCCTCTACCCTCCAAGCTCCTATTTCCTTGCGCGGTTCCTCTCGGATGATCTCCTTCACCTAGTGGAACACTGCTCTCACACACTGATCTAACACATTGTCAGAACTGCGCAATCCTCAAGGAAACTTTCCTTGACTGCATGCATGAGTTTCCTTTATAGGAAACACATGCAACTGATAGTACACTGTCCTTGACATTTAGCTCAACTGGGTCTTTCTCAGAATAGACATGCATGAGTTACTGATGAGGGAATCTTTAGTTATCTGGAGTACACTAGTTGAGTCCATGCATGCATCAACTGACTGATAACTCACAATTAGTTCCTCAAACAATTTGGAACTAATTTAACTGGACTTAACTCAGTAAACTAAGCTAACTAATTACAATTAAAATATAACTCAATCTTATCTCCTTAATTAAGGGGGATAATCTCCTTAATTTAATGGATAACTCTTGCATGACTGCAGAAAGACTTCTAACTTTAATTTCTCCAACTAATTAATCCATAATGAATTAATTAACTATTTTCAAGCAGCTAGTGAGACTAAATTTGATTTAATTCACAATTTTAATTCAAGGGCAAATTAAAATTGGAATTTCTGGATTCTATTTTTATCATTTCTTGTTGCTATTTTCAACATCCCTTTATTGCTGAGAGGGAGTGTTGAAAATGCAATTAGAAAAATCTCAAATCGATTTTTTTCCTTAATTAAATTGAGGAAATTCAAAATTCCATATTACTAGAGAGCTTGGAGGATTTAACTAAGGTGACATGGCACTTGTCACTCAGTTAAGAACACTAAATTCGAGTTAATGAGTTGAGGTTCAATTTACTTGTGTTGATTCCTAAAAAATAGGGGTCTAGCTCAGTTAATTCGAGTTAGGTCCATGAAGTTCAGTTGTGTGCAGCGGGTTCCTAAATTTTAGGAGCCTAGGTTGATTTAATTTCAGTTGTAGCAATTTAATTTAGTTAAATTGAGTTATGGTTAGTTAAACTAGTTCTAACTATTGGAGGAACTAGTGGAAGGTCAAGTTGTGGAAGTGCAACTTAAACCACACTGAATGATCATCTGGATAATTAATCAATCAATCTAAATTAACTCTTGCATGCAAAGAATTTTAGTTACCCAGTTGAGATTGGAGTTCAAGGGCAATATTGAATCTACAGATTAATTTCTACAGTTGTGAAAAAAAAAGACTACTCAGATGATGAAAATCATAACCTTTTTCCCCATGGATATGAATCCTTAAACAAACCACTACACTAAGGTGTTCAATAAGGTATTTGTGTGATTTTGATTTATGAAGGAACAAAATGAAATACAAATTTAAATAGAACACAAAGATATAGAGAAAGAATAGAACTTCAATTAATTAATAGGAAGTACTGAAAATTGTTTACATGAAGAATATAACAAACTAACTTGGGTGATGGTAGCTTATCTCTGAGAAGTGATGTGACGAGTACATGCCCTCTAAATTGTGTTACAATGAGTCACAAAGGACTTTTATGATAAATAATAAGTGTGAAACACTAACACTAGGAGATGAAGTGCCAATGGTTTTGGGCCCTGTTAGGGTAAGTTGGACCACCAACTTCCTAGGGTCGTAACTTTGGCATACGATTTCTGTTTGGCTATCATAATACAATGTTTTGAAGATCTCCACGAGGAGACAAAAGTTTTTTCGGTCTTTTTGTTTTCCAAGAAAACATCTTTTAGGACCTCAAAACGGCTCTAGAAGTTTAGGACATGAAAAATGCCAAAAATAGAAAGTTGTTCTAAAATTAAGGAAACTGAAAGGAGATAGTGTTGGGGGCCCAAGTGGAATAGTTGGGTGGCCACCAATATCCACTTGGATCAGTCCTCCCACCTTAGTAAGCAATGGTCGTCATTGTGTTGAGTGTCTCCATGAGATGCAAAAACTTCTGCAGAACTTGGTCCGTGGTGAGCCACTTTCCTTGGTGCAGAAGTTGGTTGGCCTTAACCACCCGATACAGCTGGATCCTCTATTGGCTAGTGTTCTTAATATGTGTGTCTATGATTTAGTCAGTTTTGGCCTGTTTAATTCAATCTAGGTTGAGCTCTATTGTTGTCAACTGCTCAACAATGTCTGATGTTTCTAGCTATGGTGGAAAGTATGGCCGAAGGCAGTCCACATTGAACATTGGGTGTAGGCCAAGAAATGGGGGAATTTTGAGCTTGAAAGCATTGTCATCCACAACCTTGGTGATGGTGTAAGGTCCATATCAGAGTGGTCGAAGCTTCGGATGGGCTCCAGTAAGACGTTCCTTCTGTAAATGTAACCAAACTTTGTTTCCCACTAATGAGCCCTGGTATTTCATCAAGGATGGTACAACTTCCAAGGCCCTCAACTTAAATTATCAACCCGGGGTTCATGCAAACTTAGAGGTGACAGTTCTATATGCACAGGAGGTCAAGTTCTACTCATGTCACCCTCATTCATTGGATCAGATCAAGGCAACCAGACCACTCTCTCAACTAATCTACAAAGGTAATTTTTGTGGAAAGATAAGAAAAACATGCGCTAATTGCAAGGAAAGGTGTATTAGCCTAATTAAAAAAATAAAAGATCATTCATTAAGTGTAGAGACTACTTGCAAATGCAGGAAAGGAAAAGGCTACACTAGTTGCGGAAATAAGCCATGCTACTATATTTGCAAACTAATCGAATCAATGTTCTATTTGCATGAATCATTAATCTAATTGAAAATTGCTCGGCGAGAATAAATTCAGTCTACAACACATAACTAGGAAATTAAAAAAAAAAAAACTAAGTCTAATCTACTTGTTGTTTTGTGTTTGTAGTGGAGGAAGGGTGGGTTTGGAGTGGTCCTGGAGTCTCCCTAATCATGAAATCAGAGCCTAGGGTCATTATTCAACTTCAAAATTTTGAAATATGGCAACAAGAATATTCCAATTTAATTTTTCCTTGAAATAAATTGTGAATTAAAATCGAATTTAGTCTTAACAACTACTTGGAAATAATTAATTAATTTATTTTAATTAATAGTTGGGAAATTCGTTAGAAGTCTTTTGAAGTCACTGAGGTTTCCTTAAATTAGGAGTAAAATTAGTTATATTTGGTTGTATTAGTTAATCTTTACTGAGTTAGTCCAGTTAAATTGGTCCCAAAACCGTATTGAGAACTATAGCAGGTTAAAAGTCGTTGATGCATAATGCACTCAATAGTGCTACTCTAGTTAATAAGTTCCCTCATGAGAGAACTCATGCATGCTATATCGAGAAAGACCCAGTTGAGATTAATGTTCAAGGACAATGTACTATCAGTTGCATGTGTTTTCTCATGGAGAAAACTCATGCATGAAGTCAAGGATTCATCCTTGAGGATTGCACAGTTTTGAAGGCTTGGTTTTCCACTTGGTAAAAGGAAAATCATCCACAAGGAACAACGCAAGGAAATAGGAGCTTGGAGGGCAGAGAGGAAGGCTAGAGAGAAGCCAAGATTGCCTGTGAGCATCTGTGAGGATTGTACCGAGAGCTGGCTAGCTGTGAGAGCTAAGGTTTTGTATAATTCCTATGTATTTCGACCATGTATGATAATACAATAGTGTGGGGTTTTTATCTGAGGATTTCCCCAAAGTATTTTCATGTGTATTGTGCTATTGATTCTTCTTTTTCTGGTTATATTGTTCAGCTCGATCTTTAAGCTTCCACAAATTGATAATAGAAGTAGGTTATAGTATTCTGCTTTGATTTATATTACATTATCGGGTTAAACTATCATAGGTTTTCTACACAAAATGCAAAAGTCAAGGTCCTGGGGCAAATATGGTTGAATCTGGATAGTGCTATAGGAATGCTATAGGGTGCTACAAGAAACTCTATTTTGCTACAGGATTGGTTTTGAGAGCTTTCTGAGGGAAATGATGGTGTTCTAAAGGTGGAGGAAGGTGGATGAGGGTGGATGGAGGATGTGTCAGGCATTTTTCCAAGGTTAGCACCCATCAGAGGCCTATCTTGCACAAAAGTTCATGCCCATGGTGTCCTTCATTAACCCTGAAAATATGATTTCGTTGGCAGAGCTTGGGAGCAGTATGAGGTGTCCAAGAGCAGGATGGAAATGTCTAAGTGGATGTGGATGAGTGAGAAAACCCCTGCAAATCACTAGCAACTCCTGCATATTAGAAATCAAGGACTTACATCAATATTGCAGTGAAATTAATCAAGGTAGCAAGGATGAGTTGAATTTTATTTCTTCAAGATCTATTATATCTTGCAAAATGCATCTTATCTATCTGCCAAATCATATTGTTAACCTCTAGGTGTAGAAACCAAGACAAAGAATTTCAATCCAAAACTTAGCAATTTCCTAGAAATCATAAACACATATTTTTGTCTTGTTGTTGTAGACTCTCCAACCACGCTTCCCACAAGAGAGGTGGTGATCAAACCTGCAACTACACTTTTTGCAATATAATTCCTACTTAAAATAGGATAGAAATGCAATGACTTGGAAAAGAATAAGGAAAGAATAAATTAGAGGAACTAAAGCCTTTGGGTTGGGCCCTAACCCAAGGGTTTCAACCCTCCTAAGCTAACTCAGATGCAAACCAAAAAGGGACCTTTCATTAACATAAAATAGAGTTCCAATACATAATTTCAGAATGAAGATAAGAGTATCAAGCACTCAACCTGCAATAGCTCTTCCTAGCTCCAAGAATTTGAATCCTAATGAGCCCTTAGGCCTGTTTATTTATACAAAAAGTAACTAAGGGGTAGCTCCCTTGAGAGGAGGATTGTTTCCCTCCAAAATGTTGAAATTGGTGGACCTGGTTCCCTTACATCTCCACATGCACCCTAGTTCCTCGACTTCCTGTGGATTTTGAGCTATTAGTGAGGAATATTTGGACTCAAGTCGAGTTGGATAATTAATGTAGTGGATAGGCCTCCTATATTCTCTCTAGATGCCTCCAACGAACACCTACATAGTAAATGTACCCAAAATTGCTTCTCTTGCCTGCATATTAGCCACATTAGGCCATGAAATATGACATGCACCCTTTAATCTCCCTACTAAGCACATTATGGCTAAAAATATAAATTAATATGAGAAAAAGAGAGTTTAAGGGATGGAGGATATCACATTGGGCCTCAAAATATACCTATTTATGGGACCCATCACCCACTTCAAACTTATGTGGCACCTGATGTTGATCATGAAATTGTTTGTACTTGGAATTGACTTTATCCATGATATCATGGACCTACTCACAGTTGTGTTGGATGCATTCAATAAATCTGATGGATTTATCAACTTCAGACTGAACATGTGCAAATTCTTCTTGTGTAGTCACAAGAGGCATTGTGAGATTAATGGGGCACAATGGTTTAAATCCCATGCCCACTTGAAAGGGGTTGTGGCCATTCGAGCTACGTAGAGTATTGTTATAATTGCATTATACATAGGGAAGACTCTTGTCCCGTGTTTGGGGATGCTTGGAGTTGTACATGCGTAGTATGTCCACTATAATCTTGTTGAAAACCTCTATTTGGTCATCAATGTATGGATGGAATGCAGTCGACTTGGTGAGCTTAGTGTCCAAAAATGAACCCACACTCATTCGAAGAAGAGTTTAGCGATGTATTTTATTGTGATGATTTTTTTGTAGGCCATCAATATAGCCATATTATAAAATCTATCGATGAACACAAATGCATAGTCATTACCATGCTTGGTAGAAGGGAGGCCAGACATATAGTCCATGGATATGGATTCCCAAGGTTGGTTAGGAGTAGGCAAAGAATTGTATAAGCCTTTCTTCTTAATGGTTGGCTTGGTGATGGCATAGGCAATGCAAGATCTGATATATTTTCCAACATCCTGTCAAAATTTTAGCCAATAAAATATTTCTATAGTACTACCGCTGTCTCTCAACACCAAAGTGTCTTGTGGCCTTGTTATAATTCATCTCCCAAATAAGCTTGGCACACTTGCTTGAAGGAACACAAAGATGTCCCAAGTAGCACAACAATCCATCTTGAAGGTGGAAGTTTGGACTTGGTTTTCCATCCATCAACATCTTGTAGGTGGTAGCAAACTCAGAGTCACTTTCATATAGTTATGGCCATCCAGAGTTCTTGTGCTCACAAGAGTTGATAATTTTCCTCAGATGCCACAATCGGGGGTTGACCAAGGAAATATGTGACATGATTGGTGCTTCCATTCTTGTATCTTATGTTTAGGTGGAATTTTTGCAAGTATGTGGACCATTTCTGATGGCGATTGTTCTACAACTTTCCCTATGTTTGCATAAATTGAAGAGGTCAATGATTTGTGTGAATGATTTTCTCCTTCCCCATAATATAATTCTTCCATTATCGGTGATGGGCCTGGTATTATAACAAGAATGTTGCAACTCCCAAGACTCTAAACTTAAATTATCAACCCAGAGTTTGTACAAACTTAGAGTTGATAGTGTTATATGCATAGTAGGTCAAGATCTAATCATGTCACCATCAATCATTGAATCATATGAAGGTATGCAAAGACCAATCCTTCAGCTAACTACAAAGAAAATTTGTATAAAAAAAGACAAAATCCTACCCTAATTGCAAGGAAGTGAATATTATCCTTATTGCATAAATGAATTTGTCATTCATTAGATGTAAAGACTAACTGTAACTGCAGGAAGGAAAAAGAGTACCCTAGTTGTAGAAATGAACCATGCTACTCTAATTTCAAACCAATCAAGTTAACACTCTACCTGTGGAATGTATATCATTTATCTATTTTCAAATTCCTTTGAAAGAGAAAATTTAGTCTACAACACATAATTAGGAAATCCAAGAGTGTAACTTTTGAAAACTAGGTCTAATTTTTATGCATTAAAGAGTTTCCCTTCATATCATTGAATGTAAGATAGTTTTAGCTCTAGCAATAGTATCCTTACTCATTACATGAAAGAATACTCATCGTGATTCAAATGTGAAAATCTACCTCCTAGTTCTAATTACTGTCTTGCACATGCAGTGAAGGAAGGATGGGTATAGAGTGGTCCTCGGGTGTCCCCAATCATGGAGTCAAAGACTCTGAGGCCATTATTCAATCCCAAAATGAAAAAAATCAATATCTTAGAGAAAATATGGCTGAGTTTAGGTAGTGTTATAAGATTATTATAGGATTGCCCTGTTTTGCTATAGGATTACCCTATTTTGCTACAAGATTTGGTCTTAAAGCTTCGTGAGGGTAAGGAAGGTGTTTTGAAGGTGGAGGAAGGTGGATGAGGGTGTATTAAGTATGTACGAGGCATTTTTTTCAATCTTAGAATCTCTCATAGGCCCATCTTAGACAAAAATACATGCCCATTGTGTCCCTCATAGGTCCTAAAAGGTTGGTGATGGTTGCAGATTTTGAGAGTAATATCAGATGTCCAGGAGGAGGATGGTATTGACAAAGTGGATGTAGGATGAATATTCCAACGCTTACAAGTCATTGATAGTCCTTGCAAACTAATCAGTCAACCTCTTTTCCTCTTGGGAAGAACATACATCTAATGATCAAATTGCAACAAAATAACTGAAAGTGGAAAGGATGAGTTGAATTTTATTTCATCAAGAACTATTCTATCTTACAACATGCATCTAATTCATTTTCCAAGACATGACATTAACTTCTAAGATGTAGAAACTGAGCATGCAAGCGAATTACAATCTAAAGTCTAGAAAATTCCAAAGAAACACAAAACATATTTTTGGCTTGTTGTTGTAGACTCTTTAACCACACTTCCCACAAGACAGGTGGTGATCAGACCTACAACCACAATTTTTCCAATCTAATTTTTGTTTAAACAAGGAAAGAAATACAACTTAAACAGAGACAAAAAGGAAAATACATAATAGGGATTAAAGCCTATGGGTTGGGCTCAAACCCAAGGGTTTGAACCCTCCTAACATAACTTAGATGTAGACCAACAATGAACCTTTCATTAACAGAAAATGGAGTTCAAATGCATCATCTCAAAATGGAAATAATAGTCTCAATTACTTGGTCTTCAATGGCTCTTCCTAGCTTCGAAATGTTGAATCCTAGTGAGCCCTTAGGCCTATTTATTTATACAAAAGGTGACTGAGGGGTAGCTCCCTTGAGAGGAGGACTGCTTCCCTCCAAATCTCAAAATTAGTGGATCTAGTTCCCTTATATCCTCTCATGCACTTGTGTTCCTTGGCTGCTAATGGATATCGAGTTGTAGATTAGTGTAGATGAGTGATTCTAGGGATCACTTCAAGTCAAAATAGAGTAAATGCAGGGGACAAGCCTCCTATGTTCCCTCTAGTTGCCTCCAACATGCCTCTGCATCATAAATGTACCTAAAATTGCTCTCTTGCATACACATAAACCACATTAGGCTACGAAGTATGAAAAGCACCCTTTGATCTTCCTACTGGGCACATTGTAGCCCAAAATGTAAATTAATGTGGAGAGTATAATTAATTTATGGGTTGGAGGATATCCACTATGGGCCTTAAAATATACATATTGATGGGACCCATCATCAACCCCCTACTAAGGGTGTTGCTCACAGTTTGAGAAACTTACTCACTGATATGAAGTCCACGCATGGCCCTGATGGCCTATCTGACATCCCAAGGCATCTCAGATGTGCCTTCCCGTGGATAAAATCCCACATTTGCTTCTATGTATGCCAACTCCCTTTGTTCTTCTGCACGATCTCTTCTCTTGTGGGCCCAACAATAAAGTAGGACTAAGTTTGAGCCCTATCCAATTGATATTTAAACTTTGAATGATTCTTTTGTAGAGTTGGATTCTCTCTAGGGTATTCCTTAGTCTTTTAGGGGAGTGATACTCTCTCATTTGTAAACTATGAGGCAAATCATGCCATCTCATTTGAAAAGCCTATAAGCTCTTAGTCTCAAATAACCTAAAGGTGTCCTCGAAATGGAGGATAACTTGTTCTCGTGTTGTCATGTCACAACGGGACAATTGGGGATCAATGGAGATGATGTTGTGGTTGTTGATGATAGCCTTGTGGCTCACTAATTATTCTATGATGTATAAGGGCTCACTTCCTCTTTGGTCATCACCCTTTTTACTACCTCAACCCTTGTTTCTTCATGGGTCAACCAAGAGGATAGTGCCATCAAACTTTGAATGATTCTTTTGTAGAGTTGGATTCTCTCTAGGGCATTCCTTAGTCTTTTAGGGAAGTGATACTCTCTCATTTGTAAACTATGAGGCAAATCATGCCATCTCATTTGAAAATCCTATAAGCTGTTAGTCTCAAACAACCTAAAGGTGTCCTTGAAATGGAGGAGAACTTGTTCTCGTGTTGCCATGTAACAACGGGCCAATTGGGGATCAATGGAGATGATGTTGTGGTTGTTGATGATAGCCTTGCGGCTCACTAATTATTCTCTGATGTATAAGGGCTCAATTCCTCTTTGGTCATCACCCTTTTTACTTCCTCAACCCTTGTTTCTTCATGGGTCAACCAAGAGGATAGTGCCATCAATTGCATATCATCCAATATTGAGTTGGGGTCCTAAAAGTTCATGTCAGTGAGGATCATGTTGTGCATATAGAACTCCACCAATTTGGCTCTATCCTTAGTGCTTACCTTTTGGATAAAGTCAATGAACATCCTATAATCTTGGAATGGTAGAGAGCCATATTGTGCTAATGTTTTTATTTGGAATTGCAGCCACTACTCCTTGAGGAAGATGTCATAGGACTTAGATGATTACCTGCATTGGATGGATTCCTTAGACAAACTTGCCATGGTGGCAAGTTGTACCTCCTTTTCCTGCAGCTTCTCCCTTATCCTTTTGTTTTCTAACTAAAGTTTCTCCTTCATGACTCATTATTTTAGCCTTAAGTAATTCTATTCTTTGATCATTTGTTGCACTTTTTCCTCCATCAAGCCAATCCTCCACCTTCTTGGATTTTGCAATTTGCATCCATCTGTGAGCCTGCCTCTTTCTTTATCTTTCTCAAAGAAGAGGGGGATTGCAAATTTTGTAGTTATAATCATCCCTCCCTCAATAACTTTGTAATAGGACCTAAGGCCAGACCAGTCTATGTTTCATACTCCTAGAGTCATTGTGGAATTATTCCTTCCTCTTGTGATGTGGCTGCCCTTTCATGTGGCACTTTCTCTTGATCCTATAGAAAATGTGTTCCTTCCTGTAGCACCTTTGTCTTCTCCTGTAGCACCTACGTTTTCTCCTGCACCACCTCTATTTTCTACTGTAGCGGGGTATATTGTACTTTAAGTTGCTTGATTGTGACTGCTCTAGTAGTGGGCCTTCCTATGGGTGTCAAATGGTATTTACCCTTGGTTTTAGGGGAGGTGACCTCCTCAATTTTCCCTTCACTAGGTCCAATTTTTTTTTCTTGGCTGGATTACTCATCAATTTTGATTGGGAATGTTGAAGGAGGTTGAGGCTTCCCTTGTTTAATCCTCATACTATTTCTCCTCTTAAAGTACAAGGGGTCATGTTGTGGCCATGCTTGGGATGCCTTCTTTTGGGCTTGAGAGGTGTGCTAAGTGTGGCCAAGATAGCAACCACCTCTTCTTTTGTGTTCCCTTGTGAGAGGGTTATTTGCTTCCCCTGTTTTCCTTCCTTTTGAGATCTAGAGGGCTCCTCAGGGGTCTCTTATTCTACTTTTTTTTTCCTCCCTTTTTCTCTTCTTCTTCCTCATGCCTATCCCAACACTATATTTTGGTGTCTCTTCTTGTTGTATTGAGGTGAGAGCTTATGTCTTAATGAGGGCCTCCCTATCCATGTCTACAACGTCAACCCACAACATATGCCATTTGTGATGGCTTGAGGCATCCATCACAATGAGTCTAATGAGGCCATGATGAGCAATGTATTGGTGCTTCCCTTCCCTAACTCTCTGGCCCATTTCAATTATAGACTGACGGAGGAAATGTGGTACACTAAGCCTATTTGGAATGGCCAGTTCTATTTTAAACCTTAGCTCATAGAGCAAACTAAATTTATTGATATAGGCAATACTTAACCTCCCTTCATAGTATATGTACTTGAGGATGTTGTAGGCTACTTCATCCCAAGGGTAAGGGAGGCTTTCTCTTCTTACTCCATCTTTGTATTCAACAAGTTTCTCTTAAGGTAGGAAGAAGTTTTTCTTGCTTGTGATGGCTATTGTCCTATTTTCCTTGCCCCATCGAGCTCATAAAGGTATGGTGGTCACTTTATTGATGAGATATGAATTCAAATGAATGGAAAGTACCCTAGCAACAGTGGTAGTAATGTTGTCTCCCTGAGAATTGAAGGCCATGAAAAACTCATGTGTTACCTCATCATCATACCCCATCAATTGCTCAAATAATCCCATCCATTGTCGTCTTAGAAAAATGTCTCTCACAAGAAGATGTTGATGGATTCTATTGATGTCTATAGGCTATCTTCAATTGAAACCTTCCCCCATGGCTTATAATGTTGTTTCCTTAAATGGAATTTTTGCAAGATTTTACTCCAAGTAGTCTAGTGTGCAAAGGTATAAATAGGGAGGTTGATGGATCTTTTAGTCAGAGAAAGAGAAGAATGATATATTATACTTCAATGAAAAACTTCCTCTACTCTTGCCTTTCCTTTCTTATGTGAGAAAATAATTTTTTCAAAGGAATTTACCTCTACAAGGGTTTGCTACAGGAAGCATGTAGCAAGCAGAATTCAATTCAAAATTGTATAAAAAATGAGGAGGGGGGATGCCACTTACCCTTTTTAGGATGAATTCTTTATGTTTATGAGGATTTGGAGGAAAATTCTCAATGGCTTGGACCTTTTTCACCTCTCGGCCCAATTTTTTAACACCTCCTCTACATTCTTGTAGAAATCTGTGTATTCCTATAACAGTGGTGCATGATCCTGTAGTACATGCAAACAACCTCTATAGCTCTTTTGTAGCACCTTCGGAACCCCTGGTAGCATCTAGCTCGACCTTCAATATCTTAATGAGCCTCTCTAACTATTTTGGGAATGAGCACCAATACAACTAAAATCAATCCTTGTCCTTTTATTCTTTTTTTTGGTAAAGGGCTCAACAAGGTTCATGATCTGGCCTCTACACATATTTCCTTTTTTAGTCATTGTCCTCACTCCTTATAATTATCACTTTCCTTAATTTGAATTTTCAATGTACAAGGGTGGCTGAATAGATTACAATTTACTAATCGAAGGTGGTCAAGTTTACCGGCCACTCCCGACCCAGAAAAACTCTATCCTTTATGCACATAAGGAAGAGGTGATGGGTGTCATACCTAAGGCTACTTGTGATGTCGAGTTGTTGTAGGTGCATGCATGCTCCTATTGAACCAGTGGTCGATTAGCTACTCTCTAAAGGTGATATCCTCCATACTCTTTCTTGCGCATAGGTTCTCATGTAAACAAAACAACATGATGATGTATTTGACTTATGAAATATCTCTTTCATATAGGTCTTTTCCAATGTTCAATTTGTTGTTTCTAGGGTGGATGAGTGATCTTGGAGTTGCCTATCAGAGGTGATATGACTTCCTCAAATCTTAAGGATGGCCTCTTCATTCTCATGGTGGCCATATATTCATTCTGGAGATGCAACATTCTTCTTCCTATGGTTTTGTTGATTCTGTGCAGGTTGTTATAGGATTGGTCTCCTTCTTGTAGCAGTCACACAGTCCCTTCCAAATCCTCTTACTGCTTCATGTATTGCATTTAGTGACTTTTATACATCATGATGAGCCTATGGACAAGAATAAGAGCTTTGATGGTGGTGATAGTTTTTGAAAAAAGGGTGAAAGCAGGGTCTTTTTTGTGTTTTTTTCATGAAAAAAGGTGGAATCTTGAGAAGGGAGTTGGTTAAATGGGGTGGATGAGAGGTGAAGGAGGTTTGATTAAACTTTCCTAACACTTCCCAAGGATAAACATGATTTTTTACACCTTTCCTTGAGCGAATATCAATCATGTAGCACTTCTAGTCGATCTTGTAGTAGTTTAAGACAATCTTGTAGCAATTTAGAACAATCTTGCAGCACTGCAGGGAAGAATTGTGGTAACTGCAGTGATTAGGTTAGGGAAACAAAGAAATGGATTATGGACTATGTTCCTTCAATTGTTGTCCACTTAACTATCTGGAGTCCTGCAAAAGAAAAGTGTTAGTAGAATTGATGTAAGGACTCCGTCACCTATGTGTGGTTCCTCCCTATGTTTCATTTTTCTTTTCTTTTTTCTCTCTCATTTTTTTTTGAGACCTGCATATTGCCTCTAGTTTTTCAATTTGCAAGCATGCCTTGGATGCCTCAAAGGAGGTTTTCACTTGGGAAAATTTTCATCATATTTATTTATTTATTTTGTTTTGTTTGTTTGTTTGTTTGTTTGTTTGTTTTTTTTGCCTCATAGAGGTTTTCAACCCTAGAGTTGGCCTTAGATGCATCATGGAGGTTTTTTTTTTTTTGATAAGTAAGAGATGAACCTTCTATTATTCAAAGTAAATTACATAATATACAGAGTGCCCTAGACAGTAGGGTAGGCAAGGAAGCTTACAGGACCGAAACATCTAGGCCAAAGAAACCCCTAGAAAGACTCAACAACAACAAAAAGGAGAGTCCACTAAGAAAATGGGTACGAGACCCATGCACAATAGACCGACAACCTGAACCAATGTGCAGCAAGAAACTAACTCGATCAATCCCCGTTGTTGAAGACAAGGTTCTGATCCAACGACAAGCGCGAATATCGCATTGCCAAGATGCTCGGGGATTAGCCGTGTGATGTGGATGGTTTCCTCTCTACCCTCATTGCTACACGTCACCTCTTGTCTGGAATCACTTGCATTAACCAAAAAAAACCAGAAACCAACATGGTGCCATGCGAAAACCATTCAAGGAAGTGGGATTTGGTTTTGCGGAGCGCCGGGCCCACAGAGGGTCCCACTGTGGACCATCAGGTTTGGAACCTTAAGCAACCCGCACGACTAATCCCAACCGTAGAAAGAAGCAGCCTGATCCAACGTCCCAAGGATATATCGCGCGTCTGAGATGCACGAAGGTTAATTGTGCGATGAGAGCGGTTTCCTCTCTCATCCTAACGCCATGTGTAACCTCCTGAGTGGAATCGCATGCTGCTTCCACTAAACCAGACACCATTTGAAGGCCACACGATAAACCACTTGTGGTTTTGCATGCGAGGTATCAGCAAATGAAGACCATCCGTCCAATTCCACCAACCTTTCTGAGCCCGACCTTTCCAATCCATCCTCCTGGAGTCACCAACAGAAACCCGCTGAACCAGCTGAACACCGGCAGTCCAATCTGTGTCATTGCCTCACTCGAAGCCTTCATCCATCATCCGAAAGCCATGTAAGTTATGAAGAGTAACCATGATTAGAAAATGAAGACAGATTAGGCGATGTCATCCTCCCCCCTGTCCTCTGGATCAGCACTGTCCATCCATGAATCCTAATCTACATTTGCTAGTGTGAAACAATCCTCCCACAGCTTTCTGGCAGGAAGCAACTCCCATGGATGCTGAGAGTCCCTTTCCTTATTGGCCACTCCTTCGTTGGCCAATCTATCTACAAGCATATTTGCTTTCCTTGTAACATGAACAAATCTTATTGTTTTAAGGATTTGTAAGTGTGAGTGGATACGGTGAAAAACCTGCAGCAACTTCCAGTACTTTGACACTTTGTTTGGTGAGGTTCTTGTTATCACCCCAAGAAACTCTCCTAGGTTGTAGCTCGGAGATGCCTGGGAACATATAAATTCAACTTATTGTTGCAAATGGATGAATGGAAGGAATGATGCTTGTCCAAGCCAGATAACCACTTCTACTTTGCTTGACTCTAGACATGCGTGAACACCCTCAGACTACAAGGCTTTAGATCACCAACTACTCACAGTTTTAAGATAAGGTGAAAATGGAGAATACTGACCACACCAACAGATGCACAAGACCATGTGATGGCTGGCTGCAACCAGTAAAGAAGTCTGCAAATCTAATCTACTAATGCACAGATAGGATGACATCTCTCTGGCACTAGATGAAGAGAAACCTGAATAACTTATTCAATGACGCATACAATATTTTAACACAGAGGTAGGATGACAACTACTCTAATGCTAAACATCAAGAGTTCAGAAATACAACATATCAGGCACAACTTAGAAGAGAAGAGAAATGCAAAGTGAGCAATTAACAACAAAAGAAGCTTGTATTAGCTGAAAATGAGGATGAGACGTTGCAAGTGTCAAAATAGTTACAGTCTCTAGAAGTTGAACCTTATATCAAAACATCAACCATCAACCAGGATTACATCTTGTTTCTAGGTATATATAGAGTTTCATTACAAAGGCACTTGGCTATTCTAGGTATAGAGGGGTCATAATTGACCACCAACTACATTTAAATGCCTGATGGAGTCTCTGAGCATGTTTACTTGTCTCTGTGAGTGAATTTGATCTTCTCAGGTGCTCTGTTGTCCTCTCAGGCAGCTGGAGTGTCCTCATCCATGAAGTTCCATAATTGCTAGATGTAGCTACATGCTCATGCTTTGTCCTTTTCCTTTTTGGCCATACTATCTGTTGAATGTGGTTGTTGAGGAGCAACTGCAACTGGTACAGTGGACTGGCCACCTCTGTCCTTCGGGTGCACGGAACAATCAAAGGACGTGGTCTGCGTAACGGGTGGACGAGTTGGATGAAGGAGGAAGATCAGTTGTCGAATCGAGAGGATGGATGGCGGGGATGGCCTAGCGGAGGGTATCGGGAGTGATGAGAGCGGAGTGATTGTGGGCCATTGGATCTCGGGTAGAAAGATCCAACGGTGGGTGGGCGAAGAAGGCGCACGGATTTTATCGGGCGGGAACGTGGGACCCGGCGGTAAGCGGTATTTCTCCCACTGGCTTAGGACGTTGGGTGGTAAAAGGGGAACGGTGTGCGATTCCACTTAGAGTGTGATGCGTGGCAGCAAAGGAGAGAGGAAACCACTTTCCATCGCGCGTTAATGCCCCGAGACTTTGTGGATGTGAGGAGAGTGAACGCTGTGCGATCGTGGCGGAGGTGATCAAATGATGGGGTTTAGTCGTGTAGGTTTTCCATCGGGCGTGACGGGGGCCGTTGGATCGGGAGGCGGAGATCGACGGTGGAGGTTACGATGACAAGACTGCGGAGGCACCAGGTCGTATGGGCGTAGTTTCATGAGGCTTTGGGTTTTAACGCTCGGGGCTTAAATACAGGGGTTTTACATGGTTTTAATTGAAAAGCATGGAGAATAGAGATAAAGGAGGATAAGCGGGGTAAAATAAAGGAAAAAAATGACCATTAGGAGCTCGTTTGAAGCATAACTGAACCGAACAAGCTTCTTTCTGATCCTCCACTATTTAAGATATGTAGCAGAGCTAATAGTTCCATTTTGAATCTTCTTGGCAGCTTTGATGACCAATTTTGATCTGTTTCAATGATAACATTATGTAAATCTGTTATCCAGGTGGATGTTGGTGGCCACCCACCTGTCCCATTTGGACCCCCACAATTGTCTCTTTCATCTTTTTCAGTTTCCTAAACTGTAGCACAATTTACTATTTTTAGCAGTTTTTCGGGTCCTGAACTTCCGAAGCCGTTTTGAGGCCCTAAACGACGTTTTTTGGGAAATCTTGGGCAACATGGGTCCATGGACTGATGTTGCCTACCCAAAGTGGTAGTGTTCGGATAGATCTTTCTAACGAGCTATTGTACGCATCAAACACAGATCGTATGCCAAAGTTACGACCCCGGGAAATTGATGTACCAATTTACCTAAAACGGGGCCCACAATTTGGCGTTTCATCTTCTAGGGTTAGGTTTTGGAATGTGAAGGGTTTTTCATTGTTTCTCAACAATATATAGGCCTTCGAGCCTCATTGTAACATAGTTTGGAACAGTTCAGAGGCATGTAGCTGCCACATCTCTTCTCAGAGATAAGCTACCATCGCCCTAGCTAGTTTATTTCCATTTCTGGTTGTACGCATATTTCAGTATTTTCCATTAATGAAATGAAGCATTATTTCCGTTGCATCTTTGTGTATATGGTTATCTCTATATTTTATTGTGTTCCTATTTAAATCCAGATCAGTGGTATCAGAGCAGTCTGTTTTTTCTCTGTTTTTCTTTGCATGTCCCCAACGAGGTCGGGATATAAGAAGTTAGGGCTCGAACTGGTCAAACCTTTACAAGACCAGCCTCGCAAATCCCGACGGCCTCCCATGGCGGATGAGAAGAAATACGAGGGGGCAAGAGATCCTATCAAAATCTTGCTCGAAGAAGCCCTCGAGCGGCAAAGGAACGCGATGATGGATAGCTTTGCGCAGATCCTTTAACGGCTACCCAGAGGTGACGCATCGACTTCCAGCAGCTACTCTGGAAACGCCACGCGCTTTAAGGTACAAGTTAATTTTGAAATCCCCATATTCGAGGGTCAGATAGACGCAGATGCCGTAGATAAATGGTTAAATCTGCTAGAAGGATATTTTTCTGTTCATGAATTTTCAAGTCGAGAAAAGATTGTTTTCGCTCTTCTCAAAGCAGCCCCCCACGTCAAGGACTGGAGGGAAACCTACTGCGAGCAGAAGGATGAAAAGTACTGGCTCACTATTTTCAGCCGCACCCACCTGGGATTCGTTCCGGGCTGCCATCAAGGAGCAGTACTACCCTGTCAGGAGCTATGAGGATGAATACATAAAGTGGACCACGCTGCGGCAGGGAAGGGACCAAGACGTGCCGGAGTTCACCAATCTTTTCCATACGCTTCGCACAAAGTTGGGTATCAAGGATTCGGAGCAACATTTGATACTCAAATACCGTGGCTGCCTGCACAAGTACATCAAGGAAGAAATACAATTCCTAAACATCCCCTCGCTCGGCGCAACATACCGGTATGCCGTCAAGGTCGAGCAAAAGTTTAAACAAAAGAAGCGAGACTTTGGATCCGCGAATCCAAAGCAGGGGAAAGGTGCCCCTAAACCACAGAACAAAGGACAAAGCCAAGGGGGGACAGCCCAAGACAACCAGCCAAAGTTGCAAGCAAAGAACAGCGCCGCGAAGCCGAAAAAGGACACTGGAAAATGGTGTGAGTTCCATAAGAGCTCCACTCACAACAAAAGTGAGTGTCGGGCCAAGCAGTCACTGGTGGCCGAGCTAAAGGTTTTAGAATCATATGCATGTTCCGACTCTGAGTCAGAACCCGATAAGGGGTATGAAAAAGGGAAGCAGATCATTGATGCGGACCCCAGCGCCACTGTTGCTACCGCAAAGATCCAGAAAAATGAACCTGAAGATCCAGAGGAGGAGGAGCGTCTCTTCCACTCCCAGATGTGGGTAAAGGGTTGCCCGATACAGTTCATTGTTGATAGCGAGAGTCAAAAGAACCTCATTTCAGCAGATGTCGTGAAGCGGTTGGGCTTACCGACCACAGCACATCCACAACCATACACCATTGGGTGTCTTCACCAAGGACGAGATCTTTGCGTGAGCCAGCAATGTCGCCTTCCATACAACACCAAGCCCTTCACGGATGAGGTATTGTGTGACATTTCTCCCCTTGAAGTTTGTGATGTATTACGAGGACAACCATACTTGTGGAAGCGACATGCTGTGTATGAATCAAGGCCCCGTGCTGTTATTATTACATGGGGAAATAAGTTGTTCAGGATACCAGAGGTGGCACCACCTGCCGCCCTCTCTCTGATTACTGCAAAACAATGCAGT
>APFE031066985.1:0-12424 GCA_000404065.3 Pinus taeda
AGAGTTAGAAATACCATTGCATAAATACAATGTACCAACCTTTTCACCTTTTGCTATTACCAGGGCTCCTTTGGTGAGCTTCCAAGCTTTATCTGTGAAAGTTGTCACGCAACCTTCATTGCCTAACTGCCTTGTTGAAATCAGATTTGTCTTTAGATTTGGAACATGCCTTACCTCCTTTAGTAGCCATTGGTTTCCATTCTGCTATTTTACAAGAACCTTACCCATTCCAACAATTTTACTGGGTTTATCATCACCCAAACAAACTTGTCCAAAATCTCCTTGAACATAGTCATGAAAGTATTTCTTATCAGGTGTGGCATGGAATGAGGCCCTTAATCTACCACCCAGGAATCAGTAATATTTTCGAAAGAAAGAATCAAGGCATCTTGTAACACCTCACCTGTCACATTTGCTTCATGATTGCTTTCTTGCTGTGCATCTCCTTCTTTTCCCTTGCGAGATCTATAGTCTTTCTTTAGGTGTCCTTTCTTTCCACATTTCCAGCACACTATCCCTGATCTGGACTTGGATCTACCTTTTATTGATTTACTACAATATTCTATGCTCTTTCCTCTTTCCACTTTTCTTCCCCTAGACTCTGCACTCAAAGCATTACACGATGTCTCACTGGAGCTTTTCCGTCGCATTTCTTCGCTAAGGATAGCACCGACAACATCATCAAACTTTAAAGTACTAGATCCAGAAACAAAGTTACTAATGGCCATTACCAAACCAATCTAACTTTCTGGTAATGAGTGTTGGAAATAATACTGTGAGGGGGGGTGAATCAGTATTATCAAGATAATTATTACTTTTTCAAAACAACTGTTATACGCTACTTCAATTTAATAAACCTGCATATATACGCGATTATGCAGAAGGAAACCCGCGTATACAGAACAAGTTTTTACTTTACTTAATCTTTCTGATGATGATTGTTATTCTGTGATGCAGAATCAAATAACAGTAACTAGAGACAGTAAAATAGAGCAGAAAGACAATCACACACAAGAACACAAGATATAAGGTGGAAACCCAATGTGGGTGAAAACCACCTGCTGCAATTCGTCTCTATCTTCCTTTTAAATTAGAAACTTCTTTTACAATGTACATCAAACAATCATCAAGAATCAACCAATCTCCTTTTCACCAACTAGATCTGAAACAAGTAGATACTTCTCTAACAGTTGTACACAGAACACTGTACCAAAAACCACACAGCAGAACCCAGAACACAGCAGCAATAAGTAGAAACAGCTAGATCACAGCTTAAAGCATATACGCAATTTCAACAGTCTGCAACTTGCGTGCATACGCATCTGCGTATGGAACACCCTGCGTATACGCGACTTTACTTCCCCTAAACTGCGTGTATACGCGCCTTCGCTTTACTGAACCTGCGTACAGATCTATAAAGGACAACACACTCTTCCAGATATTCAATCACTAATTAACCCAGATTATCAGACTTATAGATCAGATAAGCGCCACATCAAGCAGATCAAATCATACAGAGATACTATCATTTAGGCTTAAAGATTATGACCCATGAATAGACCTTATCCTTCCTTTTGCGCTAAGGTTCCTCCTTCCTTCAGATCCAGATCTGCGTCACCATCCAATATACCAGCTCTAGCACTTTTTCAGATCTTCAATAATAATCCAGATGGTGATTTGTCACAAGATCTCCTTCCTCTTTTATAGTCCTAGGCCTTCCCCAATACCATGGTCCAAAACCATAACATTTCAATATCATGAACCCAAAACAATGGATCGACACAATTGACGAGACACCATGGTCCAAAACATAGGTTCAAGTTCCAAGATCTAACTGCCATGGACCAAAAGAATGATCACCAACATATACACGCTTTTGTAAAGTATAACCTGCGTGTATACGCGCCTTCGTCTAGATGAACCTGCGTATATGTCTTTTTCTACTTTCTGAGTGCCTGAACTGAGATCTGTTACCAAAGAAGGTTGCCATCAAGGACAACACCTGTGCCATAGCCAACACTAGTTCGTCAAAGTACACTACAAAGGAACAATTTGAGATCAGTTATAGGAAGAGGCCGAAGCTTAATCCTGTAACTAAACAAGAAGACACCACTGACTCAGTGGAAATCACTGACACTGACACAATGGTGGGAAGGAGCAAAGGCCTAGAAGCATTAGAAGAAACACACCAGCCTTCTACCTCAAACACCCAACTTATTGAGAGATAGCTCAGTATTGAGGTCTCTTCATTCCCTAAGCCTATGGATAAAGAGAAAGATATTAAGGAGAGGTACAAGGAAATTAACTTGAGGAATGAGACATTGAAGGTTGATACTTATGCCCAGTACTTCAAGTAGACACCTACAGATCAAAATAGGTTAATGTCAGCCTTTGAAATTAAGACTGGGAAGATGCAAATGACATTCATGCAACCTACAGTCCAGCAGCCAAGGTCATCAACAGACTATAAGAAAACAAATTTTAAATTTTTGGCTAGGGAAGTTCACCCCATTGATGAAATTGAGTTCCATAAGCAGTCAGGTGAGATGATCTATTCCACCATGAAAAATAAAGCTATGACTGTGCACAAACTTCAAGGTTCATTGGATAATATCACTCTGCAGTACAAGCTAGAAAAGGCCTCCTCACAGGCCAAGGACAACAAAATCAAGGCATTGGAAGACTTGGTGATTGATCTTGGACATGATCCCAATGATGTCAAGGCTGCTGATAAATTGATAAAGAAAAAGAATGAGGATATTGTTGCTTTGAAGAAGCAACTAAAATTGCCTCATTTAGAGCATCCACAGACAAAAGAGGTCTTAGAAAGCCAAACACATCAGGAGGAAATGATGGACCTTGTTTTAGAACTTAATGATCAATTGGAATAAATGTAGAAGGAGTTGGACAACTTAATAAAGCTGAAATAGGCCAGCCTTGAGACTACCACTGCCACTGTCATTCCAACAGTCACTACAATAGTACCATCCACCTTGGCAGCTTCATTGGCTCCTACAGCTCCACTAGCTACAACACTTCCAGCTACAATAGCATCTACATTAGTAACAGGTTCAACAATAGCAGCAGCTCAACCAGGTGATGAGGCAAGCAATTGGTCAAAGCAATGGAAGACATGTCCATTTAGACCATAGAGATAAATAAGCTTAAAGAAAAGATAACAAGTTTAGAGAACAACAATAAGCTTGCACACATTATGCACAAGCAGGATGTTCAGAAGTTAGCCAGGTTGACTGAAAGAATGAAGAGCTTAGAGAAAGAACTAACATTGAAGGAGCCACTTGGCCAAGCTAAAGAACAATTATGGGCCAATATCATTGACTCTGCCAATGATATTTGACCATCTATACAAGTCATATTTGAGCAAAATGACTTAGTCAAAGAGGCTACAAAAGAAATACAAAGAGTTAAGACTGAACATGAAGACATGCTAGAAGAAGCCACCAGAATAATCCATTTCCTTAACTCTAAAAATAAATATGAATTGCAGGAACTGGACATAGATGATAGGATAGGAACCATACTGGAGGTTAAAAAGGTGCGCACCAAGAGGAATTTGACCTCGTGGCAGCATGCTCAAGCGGCTTCATTGTCAGGTTTACTCGAATGGTTAATATGGCATTTTAGCATTACCCGATCTCTTGTTTATACAGCAGATTAGAGTAGGTTTTGTAAATAAATAAGCTAGCCATAAGGGCAGCATCTTGTTTCAGTTGGCTTGAAGATTGTTAAGTTGTTTTTCAGTCATTTCAGTCTTGAGATCAAATCAGTTTGAGTTCAGTTTTATGTTGTGTTGATGATGACTCCATCGCCCAATGGTGGAGGCACGGTCTGCTCTCCCAAAGTTCTGCGGTTCTTGGCACCTCCAGGAAGCTGCAACTGCCATCCCAAATGGAGCCGATGTTAGACTCCGTCTCATCTCAGAGATTGATTCTTCTTCAAAACCCTGTTTTGAAGAAGAAATCATAATGTATTGTTTTAGATTATGTTCTTCAGCTCTTCAACTGGCAACCGACTTTCATATTGTCTGAACCTTCAGAAACTACTTCTCCTTCTATGGGCTCTAGCATACCTTCAGTGTCTAGGGAGGGTAATGAAGTTGTAAGTGGAGTAAATAGTACAACATTATCTGGAGGTATACTCTCTGCTGGATTTCATGGAAGCTTGTATACTTGTATGCATTACATGGAGGCCGAAGAAAAGCTTGTTGCTGGCACTGGTAATGGTTACTTAAGGTTTATTGATATTAATGCTGGTTTCCAACTTCATTTATGGCGATGTGAGCCTTTGGAGACTTCATTTTCTTCTTTAATTTCTGCTATTTGTTGTTCTGGACATCGAGATAACCTTGAAAGCATGAAAGGATCCAAAAGCTGCTGCGATGTTCCTTTAAACGCCATTCTGGATTCTTCATTTAGTATTTACATTGCATTTTTCTTTAGTGATTGGAGCCCTTGCGATGTATCAAGGGCACATTCTTTCCATTTCAAACATATTGGAGTTCCAGTGAGCTCAGGTCCGTGATTTTGGTTTTCCAAGGACTTGCTGTTCTTAGGCATTTCGCTTTCTTTCAGTGTTGTGAGAGCTCTATTCTTTTCTGAACATAATTTCTTTGGGATATTATGACTTGAAAGGTGATCTTCTTTGACAATGGAGGGGGTTAATGTCTGAGCAAACTGATACTACTAATCAAAGTGCAGTGTATAATAATGAACCACTTGATCGTCGTGACTGTTCTGGAAATGTCCCATTTGGGTCTCCTGTGATATAGAAGGACAAGGGGAATGCAGATGTCAGTGAAAATTCGCCAAAGAAAGCCAAAGCGGAGTCAAAACAAGCGAGGGAAACTGTCTATGGTCAAAAAGCAGATATAGTGGACTCCAAATGGAATTCGGAAATATTAAATGCTCAATTTCATATGCAGTCAGTGACACATATATAGTATCAAAACGACTCTGCCATCTGATGACAAGTTTAGAGCGGAATGCGTGGTATCTGCTCCTACTGTCAGCAATATACCCATGCTTGAAATTATAGTTGTTGTCATCTTTCTTATCCATGATTCACATACCCAGTTCAGAATGTTGCCACTACCTCAGAAACCTCATTTGCAACCACTTTATTGAGATTTTGTTGCTTTGTTGCATCAATACTAGTTAAAAAGGTTGCGCAATCTAAGAAAAAATCACTGAATTTTCTATTGCTTGGAGTTATTGTGTTCATGGAGTGGGTTGTGTCTCAAACATCTTTCGTGAAAGATATCAAGGTCGAGCATTGCTGCATTGTTTTTCAGAGATATGGCGTGATGGAATTTCGTAGCAGAGGAGACTAGGCAGAACATAATTTCCAGTTTAAAGAATCCAAGGTGACTACTAACAAAATTGGGGATGGAATTGGAATTGTAATTCTAGATGATGGCATGCAGGTCTAATCGCTCTTAGAACCAACAGAAGAGAAATAGTCTATTGTTCAACTTTAAAAAATGACGTGTTTAGACTGTAGCAAACATAATGGAGCAATGAATAAGCTGGCTGAATAAGCACAACATGATGACTGCTATTCTCTTTATTACCATTGGAGCTTGTTCAGGGACATGGAGATTGTAATGGTAAATTGTATAACCCTTTGGGGCAATAGAAGGTTGATACCACGTGGGCCATTGAGGGAACATTTGATTGCATTGAGACAGGTAGATATAATAGTTTTGCATCATACAGATTTGATATCAAAAGAAAAATATCAATTGGAGTGTTTACTTGAGGAGAAATCCCTATTTTTGATAGCAAAATGGTCCCGTGCCATTTCTTCAGATTACAGTGCGAAGCTTCAGTGATTCCTCTGAACGTAGTGCACAATATGGTTGTCTTGTGTGTTTCTGGCATTGGTTGTCCAGAGTCACTTTCGTTAGCTATGAATGTTTGAGCCATTAAATTACACCCAGCAATTGATCATAAATAGCAAAAAGCCTATGATTTCCAGACATACAGGCTCATATCAAAATCCGTGGAATGATAGATCTTTCCAAGAAGCATGCGGCACATGGCTTTGACAGTTGAATTCAGGTCTGTTTTGTGTTACTCTCAAATTCATCAAGTTATTTTTACTATGTGTTTGAGAAAGCGGATGGGAGTGTCTACTGGTTTGATTTGTGTTGCAACGAAAATGCATCTGTCATGGATCTTGGCAAGGAACCAGTTGCTTCTGTTTGCTTCAGTCCAGGGAATGATGATATTTTGTATGCAGCATATGCAAACACAGTTACTTGCTTGGATGTGCGCATGGCACCTTCCAGTGGACAATTGCAAAAGTACACATTCAATACAGAGGGCATAAATTAGATTATTATGAACCTTAAATCATCTTTTCTTGCGGCTGCAGATGACAGTGGAGAAGTAAAGTTTTCATGACAGATTATTGACATTCGTCAACATTACCTTTACAAAACACTCAAATCCGTACACACAAATATTTGCAGCTCTGTGCAGTTTCATCCTTGGCGGCCATGGGAAGTTATCTCTGGGGAATTAGATTCAAAAATTGTAGCATGGGACTTTTCAAGAGGAAGGCAACAAATGGTTATAGATGCTGCAGTTCCCACCACAGAAAATGCAGAAAATACCTCAAGTACAAATCAAATTTGTTCATGCTTTGGTGGTTCCAGAAGAAAATATGGATGGTAAAAATAACTAGGTTGTTGCCGAAGCAAGAGGTGATGGCACCATTGAAATTATTGATCTCAGATTTGAGTCACACATGACAGGAGCAAAAAGTAAGCAGTCATCACGTGCTAGAAAAGGGTTTCAGTCCAAATCATCAAAAATTACAAATGTAAATGAGAACATTGGAGGGGGCTATTACAAAGAATGACTGCCATAGAGGAAATGACTGCCATGAAAATTTTTTGCAGTGATAAAACCGGGACACTCATTCTCAACAAATTGAGCGTTGATAAGAATCAAAAAGATCTTTCACACCACAAAAACATCAACCGCAAACACAAAAATAGGAAATAATTTCCTATTTTAAGACCTCGGAAGTCAAAAGGCAGGTTCATGCTACATATTCAAAGCGGGTATGATTGTTTGGAGATGAATCCAAACGCTTCACAGCAGAAAATGAGGAGCGATTGCCTATGTTAATTTTAGCAAAGGGAAGGACACCTGTAATGCCACCTATTCACCAGATTGGCCTCGAAAATTAGCCAAATCATCAACGGATCTCAATGGAAGGAGCGCCATTCTCTCTTCAGGAAGCGCTGATGGTTTTGTTTTTAGTTTATTTTGTTAATAATGATAAAAACAAATGCCAGGTCTTGGGGTCGATTGGTTTTCCCCCAGCTGTGTTTTGTTTCATAGATTTAAAAAAAAAGAAAACATTCTTGTGATGTTAGTTAAACAATGCCCTTGTTTTGGGCAGCATTTTATTAGTTTTTATTGTATTAAAATTTCATTTTGTAAAGTGAGTAGAGGAGAAAAGAGAGATTTTTTCTGAGTGCTGAGTGCTGGGAGCTGCTGGAGCGTAGCAGAGCTTTCTTGTACAGTTTTTGGCAGAAAATTTAATGAAATTTCACAGCTCTGTTTGCTGAGATTCATGTGGTATGTGAATTTGGCATAGGTTTTCCCTTTGTCTTATATGCGAACTGTTATGTTTCATTTACCTCATTATCATATCTAATTGAGCAAATGAAGTGATTAGGTAGGAATTCATAGTATTGTATGCTCCTCCTATAAATTTGCTCACATTCAATGTTTTCTTCTGTTTAAGGAGGATTCAGAGTTATTGTCTGCCTTCCTTAGCTCCTCACCAGTCTTTCCATCCCATTGAAATCCAGATTTGATGCTAAATTTCATGCCTACCTTGCCTCCGTTAATAATCTGTGTTGTTCATTATATTTTTCTGTTTCAAACTGTGATCTTGCCCATTCAGCCCAGAAAAACCCCATTATTTAATTAAAAACCCGTAAATCAAACTTTCAGATCAATTTACTAGCCTAAAATCTTGTTTCCTAATTGGTCAGCTCATCCTATTGAAAGATCTATCGAATCTGACCCGAGAGAGCCTTCTCATACCTCGTAGGGCTAGCTACGAGGTGAAATGGTTTGATGTAGCCTTGAGAGTTTGTCTATCTCAGCCTAGGTGAATTCCAAGCGCTAACATATTGGCGACTCCACTGGGGAGAACATTCAACTTGTTGATTGTTTTGTCCTGGTACATGCAATCAAGGTGCAAATCTGATGCTGATGGTGGACAGCAGTCAGATACATATGCAGGCTGAATCATTCACCTGGCGGCTCCAACTCGATCCAGACATTCCAGTGCCTGTTGATTCACTCATGCAATGGTAGGGTATGTGGCAAACCCTGCCCTGCATGAAGCTATAAACGATGATAGACATTGGTTAGCAGATTTTGAACTCAATGAAAAATTTGTCAGTGGCTTCCTTCAAGGTTTGAAATCTTCGAAGTTTCCTTTTGAAGTTAAAACAAGTGTCTATGAATTAGTTGTTGAAAGAATTGAAGACGAGATTCAGTATCTCGATGAGCAGATCCATTCTTATGATTTCCAAGACCCTAAAGTGTTCTTGGAAATCCTTCCTCCTTCACAACAAACAATAACAGACTTGCCTACAGATATTTATATTGACAATGTGCAGCTAGAAGTATGTCTTGCAGAGTTGGGGCAGCCAACAGAGTCCGGCTTCCGTGATCCTATGGCGGCATATATGGACATGTTTCTCAGTTTGATGGACAAATCAGGCTGTTTTTTCCGTGACCAGGGTCAGCACATGCATGAAGGGCTGCCAGCAACTGCATCCGTGACCTCGTGGCAGCATGCTCAAGCGGCTTCATTGTCAGGTTTACTCGAATGGTTAATATGGCATTTTAGCATTACCTGATCTCTTGTTTATACAGCAGATTAGAGTATGTTTTGTAAATAAATAAGCTAGCCATAAGGGCAGCATCTTGTTTCAGTTGGCTTGAAGATTGTTAAGTTGTTTTTCAGTCATTTCAGTCTTGAGATCAAATCAGTTTGAGTTCAGTTTTATGTTGTGTTGATGATGACTCCATCGCCCAATGGTGGAGGCACGGTCTGCTCTCCCAAAGTTCTGCGGTTCTTGGCACCTCCAGGAAGCTGCAGCTGCCATCCCAAATGGAGCCGACGTTAGACTCCGTCTCATCTCAGAGACTGATTCTTCTTCAAAACCCTGTTTTGAAGAAGAAATCATAATATATTGTTTAAAATTATGTAATTTATGCTCCAGCTCTTCAAAAGGAAGCAGCGACTTCAAAGCTCCTATCTGCACAAGCACAATTCAGAATATCATTAGCAATCAGAGGCAAAAAGCTATGTGGAGAAAATACCAATTGCAGTAGTATCAATTGCACAAGTTCATGGTGTTATTTTGAAAGATGGTACACGGATGGTTATAAAAATGCAACACTTGCAAATAGAGACAATGATGCGTTATGGTCTTCGTAATCTTGCTTGGATAGTTTATGGAGACAATAAAAAGGAACCTTGAAAAGAGTAATTCAGACATATTGTAAGCCCCTGCCTACAAAATAAGCAGTGTGGCCCTCCTTCATCAAGTACAGATGATAGTCTTTGCAAAGCCTGTGGTATTGATGAGTGCGTTGATTGTCTTCTAATATGTGATGCCTGTGATGGAGCATATCATACATATTGCCTTTCACCTCCAATTAATCTTCCACGGACCCACATTTTCTTGACACCCTTATTTGAAAGCTAAATGTCACTGCTACCAGTGTGGGCAGATGTTGTTTCAGATTTTCCAGAAATGTTCTCTGTTTGACCATTAGAAGCTGCAGGTATTGCATTTACAGACACTGTAATGCATGGTCTCCCTGTTGTTCGTCACCACACTAGCATGATTCAGTGAAGGGCATAAAAATTTTGGGTCTGGATGGGATATGGTGTTGTTTCCTTGCAACTCTTCTGACAGAGGAGCATGGTCTGTTTCGATATATATTTTTCATTGCAGAGCACGCCCTCTGGCGGTAATCCTGGAAGTACATAAAGAAATATTAGAATTCACTGACATCATGCAAGAATTTGAGATTGTTGTTGTAGCATACAGAATGGGAGGAGACCCTGAGAGATTTGTTTAGTGAAAATGGGAATGTCTTAGGTGCAAAAGTCGTTTATAATCGTAAAGATGGAGTGCCTCGTGCTTTTGGTTTTGTTTCTTTAGCATCGCAATCAGAAGTGGAGACTGCCATTGCTTCATTGCAGGGAAGGAACCAGCGAACTTCTGAACAGGTTCTGCGTTTAGTGTCTCATGAGACAGAAGGTGAACCTTTAGAAGAGGCTCTTGCTCGTGTTCGGCGTTGTATCGGTGGTGGACCGTGGTGGCTCTCTGGAAAATAGTGAAGATGGTGATAGTCATCCTGAAGTTGTTTCAGATTCTGTTACAGTGAATCTCCGTTGTCCGATGAGTGGATCGCGTATAAGAGTAGCTGGAAGGTTTAAACCTTGTGAACGTATGGGTTGTTTTGATCTTCAATCTTTGATAGAGCTCACCCAGCATACACGAAAGCGGCAGTGCCCTATATGTCTGAAGAATGTTTCATTAGGGAACATTGCATCGGTAATGAAAAATTATCCAGAGGATGTTTGTGAAGTCGAAGTGAAATCCGATGCTTCTTGGCATCCAAAATGTAAAGGTGAAGCAAGATCCCACCAACAATGGCGCTTGCCAGATGAGTCTTCGCCTATCACCAAAGGAGATGCCCAAAATGAACCTCAAATTTTAAGCTGGTGAAATAGGGGGATCATATATCAGAAAATCATAATGTTTTGAGAATAGGGATGAAGCGAAATCGTGATGGATATTGGGAACGCTCAGCGTCATATAACGCAAATGCTCACTTTGATTTATTTGGGGTGAATGATGCTGAGTTGAATCCACCACATTGGCCAGTACATTCACAGAATGTAAAATTTCAGTTGTTTGAGACACAGGGGAATGCATCATCACTTTCAGAGATGGATACATCAGTGTTGAACCATGTTGAATCAGAACTTCCTGGTGATATGCGCACTAAAAGAGAGCACCATTGTTCTCATTGTGGGCACTTGGGGAAGAAAAGAGATCACAGGAGGCTTTAATTGATATTTAACTCAAACTCATTTTCTTTCCCAGGAAATCACCAACCGAGATATCATGTAACGGTAGCATCAGATAAGATCGCATGGCCTGCGCCAACAAAATTACATGTGATATATTGCATTCAAAACAAGTTTAGAATATATGGAAATAAGGATTCAAATCCCTCTATCACGCTTTTTACTCAACAAAGCGTATTTCTGGCAAACAGACATTGAAAGGCAGCATTGTAAACCATCAGAAATACGTTCTGAGCAAGGAGGACTCGGGCATGTTTAAGAGGGACTGCTCTACGATTAGTAGGAGGGCGAAACATATCCACGCAGAAAAGGGATTTCCGATGACACACATAGCGGGAGTTCAATAATCTTTTAACCTGGGCTATTGCACTGTTGTATGGAAAGACCCTTTACAATAAACAAAGGTGTGTAGAAAAAAGCTCAAAGATTCAAGTGTGAATGTTCAAGCCGTCTGCAGGAGAAGAAGTAAGAAATCCCTGGACTGGCAAACGAAATTTTTTTCTAAACTTCATGCCACTGATGGATTTCCAAATGAAGAAATGATATATTTCTTGGTCAAGGAAACACAGGCCTTCCTGAATTTTGTTCTTGGAAAGCCCCTCAAATGGAACTTCTTGAAGATTTCTTAGAGCATCATTTATACAGGCATCGATCATACACACGCCAATAGAATCCTCCCTCTATGCTCTATGTTGTTTTTGCGGGATATGGCGGCAAGTAAGGCCGGGTTGAATGCACAAGAAAAACTGGATACACTCCACATTTCCAGTGCTATTTTGGTCTAGCAGCAAAAGGGAAAATGTAACGTGGCAGTCGATTCATCTCAGGGAAATATGTGGCAGCATGGAAACGGCCTTCAGCAGACACTTTCCGTGACATCGTGGGAGAGAATAAAAGTCAAAAGCCAAATTTAAATACAGATAACTATCCCAGCACAGAAATCGAATTGGTTGATCTATTTTGGGGTCTTCAAGCTGCAGTTCAGGAAATCTAGCTACGCGTCCTACTAATTCAGTGGTCATCAACAAACAAATACAACGCTATTCCTTTTAGAGCAGCGTTTTCCTATTTTTTATTATTATTGATGTAATTGCTCCTTGTTTTTATCAATCAATTAACGCTTCTCATAGTTTATTTAATGTATAAAGATAATCATCTAAAGGGTTAGAGTCAGGAGAAAAGAGAGATTTTTTCTGAGTGCTGAGTGCTGGGAGCTGCTGGGGCATAGCAGAGCTTTCTTGTACAGTTTGTGGCAGAG
>APFE031066988.1:1750-43055 GCA_000404065.3 Pinus taeda
ACAGTGGTGTAAAATTTCATAGGAGGCAGAGTAACTTTTGTGTAAATGTTTTGGTGAATCCCTCTGAGTGAAAGAGGAAGAATATGTAAATGTTTTTGCTTAATGAATAGAAATCATTTTATGGTGGTGAAATACTCTGTCCTGTGTAATTAATTTTAAAAAGACTTCTCTGTGTAAAAGATCTTGGAGCAAAGCAAACAGAGCATAGGCTCTGTGTTTTATGTCTTGATGGTTTTGGTATTTATCCATCTCAAACAGAAGCAAAAATACCCAACACACCAGAGTATGCTATGCAGGGGCAATTGTCTGTGAAAGCTGATGTTTATAGCTTTGGGGTCCTTGTTCTGGAACTTCTTAGTGGGAGAAAAAGCATTGAATTTTAACTTATCACCCCAAATAGAGATCCTGTTAGAATGGGTAGGACATTATTTCCATGTTAGTTCCATGATTAGGGTCTGGCAATTCATATGTTTTTATATGATTAAGCAATCCTTATGTATTAACTTCTGCAATCCAACATGAACTAATGGTTGATCTCATGGATGATCTATTTCATAATTTGATGCCCTGTTCTTATTATACAGGCATGGGGATTATATAAAAGTGGACATATTATGGACATGATTGATCCAGTAATACTGGAAACTTGTAGCGATCACGAACAAGCCTTGCGATGCATCCATATTGGATTCTTGTGTACACAAGCCCAAGCATCCTTTCGTCCATCAATGCCTACAATCAACTTGATGCTTTCATCTAAGCTTGTGGAATTACCAGATCCCAAAAAACCTGCTTTTGTGAGTTCGGGATTTAACCATCACAGAAAGTCCGCCGGTGATTCTGGTGATTCACACACATCTGCAACTATATCTTCTTCTGTATCCAGAGCTTCATCGAATAATCCCGTTCCTCCATCTAATGCTGATGCTTCAATCACGGACTTGGTACGTAGGTAATGTTGGGCCGCATCTGAATTTCCATCACTATTTTAGTGCTTTCGTTTTTTGAAGAGATCCCTAGAAACGTGTTCGAGGACCTGCCTCAGCCCTCTATATGACAGGGCATTCTACAAAGTGAATGGATCGTTTGAATGCAAGTTTTGTTTTTTTTTGGGGTTAAAAGTTGGTTTTGTTTCTTGACAGATGATTCCTAATCTCTGGTTATCCCTTCCTAAGCTCATCCTATCAAATCAAGGTAGTCACGCAGAATGTAAAGATGAGTTGCACATATACAAATACAAATAGATGTGGGTTGAGTAAGAATATGGTTATTTGAGTAAGTTCAGGAAGAGAGGAACTGATGTGATTCATCTTAATGCAAAAACTTATAAGATTCGACAAACCCCTGTTCAGCATTGAAATTGATGATAGCATTCCATGTTATTAATTATCAATGTGTCTAATATTTTGACCCACATCTATGTATATTTATATCAGAAAAACTTTATAATCATGATTATTTAGGGATTGCATTAAGTCCAGGCCTAAAATGGAAGATAACACTCATCTTTTGCATGAATGTTGAACATTCCGAAGTGCTACTCATGGGCAATTTTCTTTCCATAGGTAGGCACTTGACGTGAAAAAAGCATTCCCTTAGTGAGCAATGAATTGACATTGATTAAATTGACTTGCTGGTTAACTTTCTTGTAGAGATATCACAAAATTGGTAATATTGTAAGACATGAATTAACCAAGTTAAACAACAAGGAACACAAATATTGGTCAATTTATTGGTTTAAATCCTACACACTTAATTACCAATTTCCGGGTGTAGACTTGCAGGATACAAGCACTGTATATGCAGAGTTTAGGGCATTAGTGGCTTTATAACTTATGCTACAAACAAATGACAAAAAACAATTTTAGGGAAGAAAAATTTGGCTGTAAGTTCTAATAATCAAAAGCAAATAGTTTCTATTCTATTTTCTCTATCATACCTGCAATGCAAGGTAATGCCAAGTTGCCAACTCTAAGCAATCAACTAGATACTCATTCAAGCAAATTGGAAGTAAATCCCTTTTATGCAATTGGCTTAGGAACAAAACCATATAAATGTTTGATGATCTATTCAAGTGGTAAATCCAAGTTAAGAAAATCCCAATGGAGCGTTTGCCTAACCACAGGCTTTGTCCTGCCAAGATTCTCTTCTGGACACCGTGATTGGAAAAGGTCTCCTAGAAGAATCGTAATGCTTTCAGGCTAACTACATTACACTTACATACATTTAGTAGTTATCTAACTACTATATGCATACAAGAAAAGAAATGATCCTACCTATGTTATGGAAACTCACTTGGCTCATGCTACAACATTGAAGCTATTATGGGTTATAAATAGAATGATAGAATGAATTTAGGGCAAGCACAACACTAGGCCAGGACGGGCATAAAACTTCATTAATCAAATGAAATGTTAGAATGATGTTTTGTTGTCATTTAAGCTAGCGGGTTGTCGTTGTGCACAGTGCCTACTGTTCAGTCAAGGTGGCAAAGGCTTAGTCTTGTTGGGTTGAGCCAGGTGTAATATTTGTGAGCATGAAGTAGACAGCATAGGTGAGGACCTGAATGGGATAAATTTAGAAACTGAGTCCAATGGACAAACAAATAAAAAGGCCTCCCCCAATATTGCAGAAACTATGAAGAGCTTGACAGTAGAACTTCAAAGATGCAGAGAAGATAATGAAATGTTCATCAAATCTTAGGAAGAACAGAACCAATTGAAGGCTTCCATGCTGCAAAGTTTGATAGATTTTAAATATGGATTTAGATAGATTTTACTAATGGCCACTGCTGGTTAAAATTGGTCAATAATAATGGGCCTGTTTCAATAATATTATAGATATCACGAATGATAGCCGCATGTATGTTACCGTGGAGTTAATTAATAATTTCTTATGTATTTTTGAAAATTTCCCTTATTCCCCTATTTTTTAGATTTAAATTTTTTGTTTTTATTTTTTAATATATATCTTGTCACTCCCAAGCCGTGTTAATTTGAAATTTGGGAAAGCTTCTATCTCTTCCTAACACCTGCACCCCTATGTGTTCTAGAAACTCATGCAACATAGGCCAACATTCACTTGATTTAAATTTTTCCTCATGGCAATTTTTTAGTAATCAAAATACAGCACCTCCTAGATTGGAAATGGGGAATTCTCCAGAAACTAGAAATAGGTATTAGTCCATCTGCCAGGCATTCTATAACCCCAGAGATTTATTATAAGTTTATGGCATTTGGCTATTTTTATGGAACAGTGTGATTGTCCTTGAGGAAGGCCTTGATGACGTTGAGATAGGGGGGTTAATTCAGAAGGAAAGATGAAAATTGAAATCTCCCAAAATAAAAAATTCTGCTATATTGAAACAACATTATTCATAAATATACAGTTTAGCATACTGAGAAAAACACAGCCCCATAGATGAATTACAAAGAAGTTAAGAATGAAATTGATGAAAACGTAACAGGTTCTAGTTTCTGAAAGAGCTATATACCAACAGTGAAAAAGCTTCTGAGCATCGGTGATTGGGTGCAATCACAGTCAAATGTAGTTGTATGGTAGTCAATATACTCATGCCATCTAAAACAACTTACAACTTTCATAGATTGCATAGAATATCTCTCATTCAAATCTGTAGGTTCCAGGACTATAGGCTACAGTAAAATAATCAACATTGATCCATATTAAGCACAGATCTAACATGAGCCGAGATGGATCAAATTTCCTCAAGTACAAACTTATTTTAAAGTGCAAAAAAAATGTGTAATTTTTCATTGTTTAAATTATATTTTTGAGATGACTAATTAAACATGCATAACATATTCTTTTTCTTTTTTATTATAGCCGACATATATTTTCTATTTAGAGAATATTTTTATTTTATTTTAATAATGACATGTGTCAACTCCAACCTGAGCACGCACGCACTTACACATCGCCTTCACACTGGGCTGTAGAATGAGCCTCTTGGCTCAATAATAAAAGATAGGCTTTTTATAAGATTAGATAAGTTTTTTAATGTCTAACAAATAACCAAAAGTAAGTCAATGCGACTTTTCACAATAAACGTTTTGATACAAAGTGGAAGTGCCAAGGTCACTCCTAGAAAAGAAAAAGACAAAAGCAAAAGCATATCTAGTCTATAAGATCTGGGAGCTCTACTGGCTCTCCTGGATTAGGATTTCCAAGGAAAAAATGGTTTACCCCATGGAGGACTTTCAAACGTCAAGAATGGAATGTTGCAGTTTGCCATAGTCTAAGTATAAAGATAGATTTTCTGGGCTGCTTGACATTTAAGCTAACCAAAAAGTATTGAACAACAAAAGAAAACAACAGAACTTAGAAAAACATCTTTGTTTTCTTTATTAACTCCGGAAAGAAAACCAAACAAAGTGGATCCGCTCTTTCGTAAACTGAATGAATAACAAAAGTAGTGGGACACTACTACTATTGCACCATCCTAATTAACTTAATTCAACCCTGATTAACTTCTAGAAAAGTGCGCCCAAGGTGCTTTCAGAAGTTTCCTAGAATAGAGAGCTTCACTCCTAGACTAATGCACACTAGTCTAAAACTGGAAACCTCATCTACCATGCACTTTTCCTATAAATTGATAACAACAATTAAACGATAGAAACAATGCCTAAAACAAGGATGTCTATATTTTCACTATAAGAGATGAGAGAAATTGAAGAGGGAGCATGCATAAACCTCATTGACATACCATTCTAGATTTCCCACCCCAAGTAGACAACTATCTATTATCTATTGGATGAGGAGGACACATAGGTAAAGAAACCTTTCATCACTTATCAACAACCAACGAACAAATCACATAGCATATCAATATCTCTCCAGAAACAAAGATCTGAGAAGGTGTTTGGAAGGATCAGACAACATCATAATGTATTGATGATAATCACAAAATCATGAACCAGTTACTTTTCTCAAAATACATTTGTCCATGTACATGGAATATATTACATTTGTCCATAAATTTGTCTCCCATACAAAAAATTGTAATCATTGCGTGTTGGGGAAAAATAAAACATTAATAGGTTCTTCTTTAGTGAAAGAACCATGCTATGATAGACCCCAGAAAAATGATAACGACAACCCATTCACACAATGGGGATTTATATTGATGGTGATCAATGATTTCTGTTGCAGTGGATGGTGATCCTATGTCATATTTGACATCTACATATGTGCTTAAAAATGCTCTGGACATTATATCAGTGGACATCTTTTCAATATTTGCAGAGCGATTGATGGTAAAATGTTGAAATTGAAAACTCAAATTTATTGATTCCTTATGAAGAGGTTTTAAATTGTCCTTCAGAACCCGATAGATGCCTTTCATCTGATTACATATCAACTCTGAGTTGGTGAAGACTTCAATATCATTGACATCATGTCGTTTTGCCTCTTTTAGCCCTTCAACAAGGGCAATGTAATATGCCTCATTGTTTGTCGTAATTCTAGGGATTTCTCTCTTTCCATGAAATAAATGATTTGTTGCCATATTGTAAAGGACGAATTTAATAACTGCTTGACCTGGATTTGGAAAGCAGGACACTTCAATGCATAAATGCCACTTTTGCACCATTTTTTACACTTAAAAAACCTGAAAAATAAAATAACAATAAATTCATGTTAAACAAGTAGACAATTATCTATTTCCTAATACTCAACATGTTTTTCAATCATATATAATTCAAAAAGCAGATAATTTGTGTTCATTTAAACTGCAACACTTTCAATACTGGCAACTATTCTGCAAAAAACACATCTAGCAATCACCACTTTATTGGAATTGCTTGCAAACTCTAAAATATTTATCCTTACCGACTGTCCATACACCAAAAACCGTATAACCCTAGACTAACAGAGCATTGTCTAAGCAAAGCATGATTCATGTATATGCCTAATGTGTGACAGAAATGCCATTTGTCATATAACATCACAAGTGTTTTCAATTTTGACAAGGTGTGTGTTTTCTGAATCTGCCTATGTTCATGTCTACCTATCAGTGGCAGCTTCCATCACCTATTGAAGTTAGGGAAAGTTGATCTTCCTATGCTTGAAAAAATCAGTTGCATAATGCAAAAGGGAAAAGGCATTTGTGATGCAATTCTAGGTGCTGCAGCGATGGTTTCTGCCAGGGCATCATTCTCTAGCACAATTCAAACAGTTTAATTTATAGCAAAGCTCATGTGGATTACATTTTGTGAATGCTCATAGAATAGTTGTCTAAAGGATAGCATGCCCTGTGTTGCCTGCTTCTGTACCCTATACAATTGCCAACCATGTAACTATCATGGATATCGGGGGAAAAGGAGTATCAACTGTAATATTTGCAGAAAAAAGGCTTCTGGAAAATTCACTTCTGCATATTCTCCAAAACTAGTGACTGTAGATGTTATTGAAGCACAAGTGCTTTGTCCAGCAACCCATCAATTTCTTGCAAATGTATATGTATTTAATTAATTCTAGACTCTCCATAAGTCCAAAATCATGATCCATAAGCATAGATTATATATGAATCAAATCAAATAGCACAGAGAGAAAAAAAGAGCAAAAATCAAAGAATCGACAAAAAAGTGTAAAGAGAGAAGACAAATAGATAAAACAGAACATGAATCCCATTGTCCTTCTCCAAGAACTGGAGAGGCTGGAGATGGATTTATTAGACACCACCTATCTCAATACACAAGCCAGGAGACTTGCAAAAGAATATAATCCCAAAACCTTTTATTGATACTAAGATTAAGGGGAGGAAATCCAATGACCATGAACATAATTGGCACAAAAGAATGCCAGCTATTTGTGATGCAAAATTTCCTCTAAGATGAGACTCCTTGCGGCTTGCCTAGTTCATTTTGTATATGGCGCTCCCTCTAAACTAAAGGAAGGCTTTATGGAACAGGATCAACAGATAGAAATTGTAGATGTTGGGGTTATCCAGAATATGTTGATCATGTTTTTGGAGGTGCCTTTTGTTGAGGAAATAGGAGATGGATAGAAGGCCATTCTATGGGTATGTTGACATCATAACTATATTGGCAGGCTGTCCTTCTCAAAGATCCTTGGTGATACCACAAATCTATATGGATGCGTGGCAGGTAATCAGGACAGTCTTTGGAGATAGAGTTATTAGGCACCTATCCTAATGTGCAGGCCAGTAAACTTGTTATAAAAATATGACCCCTAAACCTTTTATTGAAAGTAAATTTAAATAGGAAATGGTATTCGAATGATGACAAACATGAATGGCACACAACCGGCACAAAAGTTTCCCCTATCTGGTTGTAATACGGGGTTTCCCTTTAAGATGTGGTTACTTTCATGGTTCATTCAGTCTATGTCACTCCCAACTAAAGCAACCTGCGTCATAAAACAAGAATTGGAATTGCAGCTTGACCATGCTTTTGTGACACAAAAGTGCGCTAGCTATTTGTGATGAAAGGTTTCGTTTAGGATGAGATTCCTTGCCTGGTTCATTATCTATATGGCACTCCTAACTAAAGGAAAGCTCCATGAAACCGGACTAACAGATCAAAATTGCAGCTATGCCTATTTGGAGATGCAAGTTTGCTAAGTAGGTCAGACTTGGATATAAGACCATTTTATGGGTATTTTTACATTATAGCTTTATTGATAGGTTGTCCTTTTCAAGGATCCTTGGTACTGCTATAAATATATCTGGAATGTATGGCAGGTAATTAGGGTAATTTTTAGTAGCGTAAGAGATGATCTATGCCACAGTGGAGGAGAGCCCCGTGCTCAGTTCTAACATATTGCTTGATTGGCTGTAGGACCAATATTCTACTCACTCCAACTCCCCCACTTTGTGTGCAACTCTATAAGTGCTTAAAGAACTTCTCACCTCCTCTCTACCAAAATGTTTCCAAAATGTTTGAAGATCTGTCCAGACAAAGGGTACCTATAATTGGTGGATTTTCAATTTCCAAGTATATAGCCATTCAATTTTCATATCATTTGATTGCTTCAAGAAATTTTGTGTAAAGCTAATGTACAATCTAGATCTTGTGCACTTGCCCTGGCATACGTCGATAGTGGGGAAACCTGGGGATGTTAATTCGATGTAATAATCTTCCTTTTTAGTAATCTTCCTATCAGGCTTTTAAAGATAATGAAAAAAATTGCCCCAATTCTGAGGATTGCCCAATAATTTAAAAAATACACAACACCAAAATCCTGAAAATTGCTACTGAATAGCACCATGGCTTTTGTTTCTAGAGTTTGTTGATTGAAGTACAATACTTTACAAATGGGCCTGGAAGCAACTATTATTATCAATTTGAACGGTTAAAATACTACACCTACACAAAGAAAAATATAGGAAAATTGGTTAATTCAACTAAAAGCATTGCAGAAAAATACAGGAAAATTGGTTAATTTAACTAAAAGCATTGCAGTTATAACAATTGGATCAAGCTGCTCTACGCTTACTCTTCTTTATGGGCTCCAAGCTTGCCCTTCGGAGTCCCTCTCTTTGCATAGAAACGGATCAAACCTGTCCAGAGCTTGTATACCCAGATGGTGCTCCCGAAAAGAGCCAGAATAACAGTAACCTTCCATGAACTAGCCATCCAGTAAGGAATAACGTCATCTGCCTTACCAGCTAAGTAGAAGGAGGCCAACTTCCATGCCAACCAAGGCCCAACAATGCACCTCACCACGGTAAAATACACAGTGAAAAATGGAGAAACAGAACTATATATCATGTTGGCCAAGCAGACTCCATTTTAGCCATACGAGAAATAGTCCACACATTTTGTAATGGAGTCGTCGATTCCCTTGCAGCTATCAGAGAGATGGCCGAGAGCCCTTCATGGACTGCATAGTACTTGCAAGTTACTAGGTAGAAGGAAGTTGCAATATGGTGAAATATAAAGAGGTGATCAGATGGGTTGGCAAGCAAATAGTGGAGCAAGTCCACAACGAAATATGCAGTGCTGAACTCCATGATTTTGTTCTCTAAATCTGTGTTGGGTGCATCAAGCTTCCATGGGTTACTGCACATGTCGTGAGTAGAGAGAATGCAAACGATGGTTGCATGAACGAATGAGATGCCACAGCTCGCAGCCTCAAACCTGTTCTTGCCCTTCCAGTTCTTGAGGATTATGAAGTACCCAAATGCATATAGGGCTGCAAATAGACCCAGAGAGGCAGTAACATAGTGAAACCCATGTCTGTGGCACTGTGAAATCCTGCCATATCTTGGGTTAATGACCAATTGGGTTCTTATTGCAAAGCTCCAATATACTGCAGCATAAATGGATATGCAAAATTTGGAGGTTTCAAGATATTTCAAGCTCCGGGATTGGCATTTTAAAATGCTTTTCTCTCTCATCAACTTTCAAGAGGCATACAAGTGTGTGGCTTGGTGAGTTGGAAAGACACTGGTAGCTGTAACGTTTAAGATCATTCGCCGGTGTAGTTTTCTTTGCAAGGTCTCGCAGCGCATCAACGTATGCTCCAGCTTTGACATTATGACGGACCACAGAAGGGTCAACTTTGTAAAACACTGGAAGAATGGCTTTCCCCGACTCATGGCCAATGGCTTTCCCCGACTCTGCCATGAGGACAAGTTCGTCCAAGCACCACCAAGATTCGGCATACCTTGGTGAAAATATTGCAATGTGAACAGATGCACCACCAATAGCCTCTATTATCTGACAGGAAATTTTTTGTGCCTTCTGCATCTCTTCCTTGTCCAAAAATACTCTCCTTAATCCATTGGAAGTAAGGTGTCAGTACAGATATCTGGCGGCCATTTTACCATCGGGACTGGGATGATTAATAAAGAGATCCCAGGGAGTATAAGAAGTCGAGGCGGAAGAGGAAGCAGCAGAACCTTGAGTAGATATAGTTAGATTTGTCGTTGACACTGATATCTAGGAGTCCGTTTCGCTTGTTTTGGTGCGCTGCAGGGGAGTGCCGGGTAGAATGCAGCCCGTGGCTAATTCTCAAATTCGAATTGAGGTGTGAATGGCGGCGAGACAGCAATGGAACTCCTGTCAGACGTTATTAAATGCGGAGGGTGGCAAAGCTGGGCAGAGCTGGCAGAGGGTGGCGGAGCAGAGCTGGGCAGAGCTCGCAGAGGGTGGCAGAGCTAGGAGAGTTGGTGAAAAATTGTTGGCGGCCGGAGCTGGAGGTTTTTCTGGGCCGCGACTGAAACCGGGCAATTCCTCGGCCTAGGTAGACTTGTGACTGAAACCTGGCAATTCCTCGGCCTAGGTAGACTTGCGACTGAAACCGGGCAATTCCTCAGCCTAGGTAGACTATTCCTTTTTTCAGTGAAATAGGATAGTTTTTATTGCTTGCCATGTCAGTTTTCCTTCCTTAGTTACCCTCACACCATCAGCGCCTTGCATTCTTCCTTATGGGGTGCACTTCCTTGGTTACTTTGTCTGATAAGGTGTGGTTGCAACCATGGTAGCAGAGCCAGAAATTCTCAATGACAATGTTCTAATGTGGTGGTATGGTTGCCCATATCTTGTCCTGTCCTTCTATCGATGTGACATGCTTGCGCAATTTCGGTTTCCAGTTTTCTAATTTCCTTGTCCATTAACATGATTTTCTGCTTCAGTCATACCCGATCTTCTTCGAGTTTGCAAAGCTCAAGATTCCCTCACCGAAGGGCTTCTTGAATCTGCATATGTTCGTCCTCGTGCAGCTACATAATCCCTTCGTTCTGGTCCTCGCGTGTTATCCCAATTATGGGAGTTATTGCATGAGGATTCCTTTCCAAAGCTATGGCCTCGACTCTGCTCGTCGTCTTCGGAATCATTCCTGCACTCAGGTTCTTGTGCATGGCCCTATAGGCCCATCGGACTGCTGGTACGCGCAGGTCTCAATCAGTTCGTCCCGCTTGGTAAACCCTATTAAGGATTCTGCATACCTTCTTGAATGCTTCTATGTGGAACCTCTATGGGGCACATCGTTTTTCCTGTTGCTTAGTTTGGTTCCGATTTTCGATCCTTATTCTAGGGTGTGCTTGTGTGGATTGCACGGCACACATCTGCACCCATCGACATAGGTGGGTGTGCAAGCTGCTTTGTCCTGGCTGCCTTGCTCTCGTTCGATGCTGGGGGCTTCCAAACTACAAACACATCCACCTTCTACATTTGTGCGAGTTTACAGTGGTCTCCTGATGTGTACTCCACCATCGTGATGGTGTTGCGCGCAGTGCCCATTCTAGCGCACCGCACCGCTGCTGTTTCAATACTGCACCTCCAAATTTGTCCAGGAATTCATCCACTCATGTCACTCCATCATATGTTGGCAGTTCCCTTGCCTCTGTCATGAGGTAGCGTAGTGATCTAATTATCATGTTGCAATTTAACGTTGTCACTTTGTGCAACTGGTTTGAATCCGAAGTACAGGAGTTGTCATGCTCCCACGAGATTCTCCCATCTGCAGTTGGGTTCACCCAATACTGGTCTTGCACTGTTATCTGGTAAATGCAATCTAGCTCATCGTCGCACACTGGTTCAGTGTAGAGTGCTACTTCAGCTGGGTCTAGTGGGACTACTACACGTAGGGACTTTTTCTTGAATATCATCTTCTGCTTCTTCAGGTTGATGAATCCATTCATATCAGTGGCCCAGTCTATTCCTAGCAACGTGGGATAAGGATTGTTGTCATCGACAATCTCTATTACTTCAAAGTTCGTCTGTGTGCTCACGCCTTTGATATCAACTGTTACCCCTTGCAACCCCCCATGGGAAAAATATTCTGTTGGTTCACCATTCATAATTGAATAGGGGACCACTATAACGCGGGCTTGCCCATACGTTCCCATGTCTGCTTCGGTAATAAATTCGCGTCCGAACCTAGGTCTAGGATTACCTGATCCATTTCATATTCGCCAATCTGCGTCGTCAATCTCATTTCCCTCCCGGTGCGCAATGCATGCTTTCTCAGTTTCCAGACTACACATGGTTCCCCTGACCCTATGCACTTGGTGATCAACTCCTGTAGTCCCTTAACTACCTTATTGTCGTGCATCAGTTTCATGCATGTCTCCAAAAAGGTAGTAAGCATAGAAGGATCCATCCCTGGCTCTGGTTGATCCTTACTACCTGAAGTGGAGGCCTCCATGAAGCTCTTCTTGGCTTCCATGAATGTCTCCTTTGTGCGTTCTAAGTCAAACTTAGGTTCCTTTGTAGGAGCCTTGCAAACCCATGTATCTTCCTTGGGTTGCTTCCCCTTATCCTCCCCTGTGGTCTCACCACTTCTGAGCATCATGTTCACATTTGGGTCTTATTCGCATAGTTCAGGCCTCATCATTGGATATTTTGAGTCAAAGGAGGCTGGAATACCCCTTTCTCGCGTATCTTTGCGATCAACGTAGGACAATCTACTGCTTCATGATCGAACTGAGCACAGTATGAACAAGATATTCTCATCGGGTTGGTACAATTGTAGGCGTAGTGCCTTGGTCCTCTACAATTGTAGCAAATTAACTATCTACGGCTCCTTCCTGGTCCCATTCCTCCTCATCCCCGACCTCGCCCCTGAAATCCAGCGCTTGCCACCCACGCAGCAGGGGTGAGGGCTTGCGTTTCTATCTACATCCTATAGGCTGGGGTTTGATCCATCATTAACTCGTAGCTGCGACAAGTACGCTCGTCATGGCCCACCGACCTACAGAAATTACAAAACAATTGCTGGGGTGCCGGTGTATACTTCTGCAACAAATGAAAATTATCTGTTGTGTATTTTCCTCCTATCTGACAGATCGCGCACCATAACGCGGGTGTCGCACTCAGCCTTGCCGGTGCCTATGATCTCAACAACATTAGCCCCCTCCTACCAAGTAGTTCGTGAATATTGGACAATGATCCTTGTCATGGCCCTGGCCCTTGCATTTTATGCACCATAGTTCCTCGTGCGCCTCCGGCCGTGGTGCCCTATCCTGCTTCAAGCTCTGCTTTTCTAGGCAGAGATTTTGTAGTTGCGCGTGGATTTTTTGAACTCCCAACCCCGGATCTTGTATCAGTGTTTCATGCAACCTCATTTCCATTTCTAACGCTTCGGCTTGGGTGGAAAGTTTCTGTTGTGACAGCGTCGTCCTCAGGTGTGGTGTCAGAGATGCCACAAACTATGCGCGGTGTTGCGCATCTGTTAGCATCATATTAGCCTTGTGGATCATACTCTTCAATCGCTGATCCAGATCCTAGGGGGTCTTGCCTAGAAGCATCGCGATATCTTTAAACTTGATGATCAATTGTGTCTCTGATTTCGGACGGCTAAATTCGATGTTCAACGCATTCTGGATCTTTGTTATCCCTACATTTGGGTGGTCATTAGAGTGCTTGATATACCAGGTCAACGTGCAATCCTGCAGCGCGCTCACCAATGTGGCCTTCTTATTGTTGTCGTCTGTAACCCCTTGTACTTCCCACACTGCTCTTACCACAAACCAGAACTGGTCCGTATCCTCATTCCCTACTCCTTTGAATATGGGTAGCTTGATCGCGCTCGCCATGTTGAACTGCGAGGTTGGTGGAGGTGGAGTGGGTGGAGAAGGAGGTGAGGGAGGTGAAGTGGGTGGTGGCATGGGTGGAGGTGGTAACTGTGGAATGTGTCGCCGTATCAAACTGACCGCACTTCTTGGAGAGACCCGAGCGAGCTCTTCCTCGGTCTCTTGTGAAGGTGAAATTAAGGGACTATTTCCTAATTCCCCACTACCTTTACAGATCTTTCTGCTCTACTTCATTCCAAACATTAATGTATTTGCATAACCCGCTTTTCACATAAAAACATCTTAATCCAGGTATTCAAATATTTAATGTACTTACCTCGCAGTCCCTTAAGAAAACGTCGTTCCACTTCACTGTAGCTCACAGTAGTGTCTATTGTAAACTCAATGATAAATCTCCCTATTATCCGGTTGAGCCACTGGTCCACAGCTCGCACGAACTTGTCTTCTGATGCCTCTAGTCTGCACACTAATTCTAGAGTCCACACTATCGTTTGGTTGAGCCTACACCTTCCCTGGCTGTCGACTAACCTCCTAATCCACTCATACAATTTAGAAGGAAAGGATGCGAAGAAAATCTTGTGGATTTCCATATACACGTAGTGATCCAGCCAACTTTTCTCGGATACCTGCGGAGTTTTGTTTTCCTGTGTCGCGAACTCGTGAATCTTCTTGGCCAACCACTCTTCGGTTTCCTTCTTTGTTGGGTTCTAGTGGCACGACATTAGACATCCCTTAGGCAGATCATGGTCTTGGCAACAGAACCATCAGTTTGCTACGTGGGGCCTGACCCAGGTTCAACAGTGAGTTTAGCCGAGCAAATCCTGGTACTACTGGCCCTTTCGGCAACAATCCGTGGAGCGTGAACTGAGATCTCACCCCAAGTAGAATGGAAGGGTGATGGAACTAGGTTTCCACACCCTAGGGATGTCTTGATGAGGGTTCTGGAGGTTTGCGATCTGATCTGCACGCTATGCTGCTCTGTACAACTTTCTATTCTTCGTACCTCGTGTGCACCTTTGAGAATACAGTATTATTTCGATCCAATCCTTACTGTGTTATTATATTAGTTCTTAACTTAGTCTGTGCGGCACCAATATTCTTATTACTTATTCAACTTTCAGATAAGTGTGCGTACTTGAAAAAGTATAAGTGCATAAAGATAACTAGAACATAGAAATACAGATCTACGAATAGACAAAAAATATTCTGAATCAATATTATCTTTATTAATACTCAAGTTCAGTTACAAACCCCACTCCACCCTACGCACTCAGCTGTAGGGTTTTGCACACTCAGCTACAAACTCTAGTAGGCCTCTGCGCACTCAACTGCAGAGCCTCTACTGACCACTATGACCCAATATACTTCAGATCCAATTCTATCTTGTAACCATGCCTTCACATCTGTGTATTACTTGTCAAAACTCCAAAAATTGTCATTACACTTAGAGCCTCGCTCTTTTTATATAATCCCATGGTTCGCAGACCATGGGTAGGCCGACACACTTTACATTAAACTACATTATTTTAGGGCAGACAACCCTAGACTCTCATGCTCCGCACCCACATTTCAGGGGGTCTTTACATTACATTGATCAAAACTCAGGCTTTAAGCCCCAAAAACATGCTATGGGGGGGATCTGCTACCCAACAGTTTTAGACCATGAAAACTTTTCTTTCACTCTACCTCTTGGTGACTTGACTTAATGACCAAGTGATATGAGAGAACCCTAACATGAACCTGCGGTAGAAATTGGCAAGACCCAGAACATTGTGGATCTTTGTTAGAGTGGTTGGGGCTTGCCAATTCCAAATGACTTGTATCCTAGTTGGGTCCACATGCACACCCTTCTAACCAATGATGTACCCCAAATATTGAACCTGAGTCATGCCAAAAGTGCATTCCTCCAAATTGGCACACAACTTGTGTTGTCGTAGGGTTTGAAGGAACTGTTGAATATGGTAGAGGTGCTCTTCCCAAATTTGAATGAAGATCCAGATGTCATCTAAATACACCAGCATGAATGCAATGGTGAAGAATCGCAAGACGTCGTCCATCAATCTCATGAAGGTTGCAGAGGAATTCGCCAACCCGAAAGGCATGACCAACCATTTGAAAATGCCCACCTTGGATTTGAAGGCAGTCTTCCACACATTGGAGGGTTTGATAGGTACTTGGTGATAACCAGACTTTAATTCAATCTTGTTGAAATATTTTGTCCCCTTCAGCTGGTCCAGAAGGTCGTCAATCCATGGGATTGGGTACCTATTTTATACAATTATCTTGTTCAATGCCTGATAGTCAATACAAGGTCTCAAGGTCTCGTCCTTCTTCTGTACCAATATAATCAGGATCCCATAGGGTGATGAGCTTGGCCTGATGTGCCCTTTCTGCAACAACTCTTGAATCTGCCTCTTGATCTCATCGTTCTCCTTAACATAGCATTGATAGATCGGTCCATTTGTTAGCAATGTGCCTGAGGTCAGATCGATGGAGGGCTTAACCTAAAAATGCAAAGGTACCCATGTGGGTGAGGCAACAATGTGCCCGTACTCATTCATGACCTTGTCCATTTGTTGTTGCTGTGCAGAGGAGCCCTGTATGGAAGTTGTGGCCACAACCTTCTTCTTTCCCTGAGGGAGAATCATAAGGAAAAAAAACTTATTGTTCTGGGAAATGATCTTACTACATTGCTTTACAGTGATCAAAGAGATGGCAGTAGGTGGGGCTACCTTCGGTATCCTGTACAACTTATTTCCCAAAGTAATAATCATAGAGCGAGGTCTAGACTCATATACAACATGCCATTTCCACAAGTATGGTTTTCCTAATCATACATCACAAAATTCAAGAGGAGCAACATCGTACAGTACCTCATGTTGGAAATAATACTGAGAGGGGGGGCGGGTGAATCAGTATTATCAAATCAAACACTTTTTCATTTCCATACTCAGATTCATATACGCTACTTCAATTAAGGGAACCTGCGTGTACATGCAACTGTGTCTAATTCAACTAGCGTATATCCAATAAACTTATGATTCAGTTAATCCATTAAATTTTGATCTTTATTTAGTGCATCAAAACTTTATTAACCATATGAATAGTAAACATGTGTAGTAGAACATAACGGATCATCACACACAAGAAGCACACATGAACACCATGATGTAAGGTGGAAACCCAATGTGGGTGTAAACCACCTACTACAATTCGTCTCTATCTTCCTTTTAATAAGAAACTTCTTTTTACAATATTTTGGTACTGGTGCAACCTTCTACCAGTACGCAGGCTTCTACCTACAAAGGGTTACAACCTCCTCTCGTTTTCCAGCTTCTCCTGGAAGGGAGCTACAACCCCCTTAGCTCTTGTACTAGCCGATCCTTTTACTAGTATGTAGGCACTGGCCTACTGAGTGCTCCAACCTTCACTCGTTTTCTAGCTACTACTGGAAGGGAGATACAACCCCCTTAGCTCTTGTACTAGCTGATGTACTAGTATGTAGGTGCCGACCTACAGAAGGCTACAACCTTCTCTTTCTTCCTCCAGGTACCACGTTTCATAAATTTTCAGACTGGATACTCCTGAAGCACAATACCATAATCTGAAGGCCACGTTTCATCCAATTTCATAGAAGCACACAATCAATCAACACTAGCATCATCAATCTCTGAATCACCCAATACTGAATCACTGAAACCTTGTCAACAAACTGTCATCACCAAAACACAGAGAAAAACACAGAACTCTGCAACAATGTTCAGATCTAACTGTATCATTAAAAATCATGCATCAGAGTGCATACACTACTTGGAAGAGCTGAACCAGCGTGTATACACAACTTCACCAAAGCGAACCAACATATATGTCATTAATTACTTACTTATAACTTTGCTTCACTTCCTGACTTCAGACATACCCAGATCATTACATATACAAGGATAATATGTGTGTTAGAAACCAGATCTAGTCTATCAGATCACATAAAGATATGTCATTATGATCCTGATCCATTATTAGATCTCATCCATCAACACTGAAGTTAAACACAATCAACCAAACTGAATATGAAAAATACTGACACCAGTAAATAGTCATCAGAACTCATCAACAACCAGAACCACCTGTAACTTCAAACATCATCGCTCATATGGTATACACTACTTAGATGTATCTAACCTGCGTATGTACGCACTTTTATCATAGTCAACCAACGTATACATCTATAAATATTCATTCATGATTTGTAGCTATTCCAAACTTGAGTTATACCTAGATCATAATATTTACAGAACATTACATGCGTGAGTATACAGATCTATAATAAACATGATCAAACCGTATAGAGATGATTCATTCCAAGCTATTAGATCCTGATCTATCCTTAGAGCTTGTTCTCCATCAACCGCTGAGATTCCTCCTTAGCTCAAATCAAGCAAGGCATCATGAACCCATAACTTGCAAACTGGATCTCATACTTCATCAGATATTTGAGACTTACTTTGTGCCTTTTCCTAATGATCTTCTCCTTCTTTTATAGTCTTAGGCCTTTACTCAATACCATGGTCCAAAACCACTTAGAACCAATACCTTGTACCAAATACCTGGGATCAACACGTCGGACAAGATACATTGGACCAATACTATGGATCAAAATACCATGGTCCAAATACCACGGATCAAAACCAAATGTACGTGCCTTTCCTTGCATGAGAGTGCGTGTATATGTATACACACCTTTTGGTTAGCTAACCCGCATGTATACGCAGATTTATCAAGGGTATCCTGCATATATCTCTTTTTCTTCATTCTGTGAGCCTGAGCTGTGATCTGTCATCTTAGTAAGTTGCCATCAAGGACAACACCTGTATCATAATGCCAACACCTCATCCATGAAGGGCTTGATGTTGTAGGGAAGGCGATACTGCTAGCTGACACGAAGATCTCGTGCTTTATGAAGCCACCCGATGGTGTATGGATGCGGATGTGCTATCTTCGGTAGGCCCAACCAGTTCACGACCGCTACTGAAATGCAATTCTTTTAGCTCCTGATGTTGATAATGAATTGTAACGGAGAACCCTTCACCCACATATGTGAGTGGAAGAGGTGTTCCCCCTCCTCTGGATCTTCAAGTTCATTCTTCTCGATCTTGGTGGTGGCCATGGTGGTATTGGGCTCAACGTCAATGATCTGCTTCCCATTGTCATTCCCCTTGTCAGGTTCTGACTCTGAGTCAGAACATGCATCTGATTCAAAAGCTTTCAGCTCGGCCACCAGTGACTGCTTGGACCGACACTCACTTATGTTGTGAGTGGAGCTCTTATAGAAATCACACCATTTTCCCATGTCCTTCTTTGTCTTCGGGGTGTTTTTCTTTGCTTGTGGCTTCAGCGGGTTGTCTTGGGTCACCTCGCCTTGGCTTTGGCCTTTACTCTATGGTTTGGGGGCACCTTTTCCTTACTTTGGATTCACAGATCCAAAGTATCACTTCTTTTGTTTAAACTTCTTCTCAATCTTGACAGTGTTTCGGTATGGCATGTCAATCGAGGAGATTTCTACGAACTCTATCTCATCTTGGATGTACTTGTGCAGGAAGCCACAGTACTTGAGTACCAAATGTCGCTCAGAATCCTTGATACCCAATTTTGTGAGGAGGGTATGGAAAAAAATTGTGAATTTCGACTAATCCAAATGGAAATCCGCCCGTGGTACTTTCCCACTCATGGTATTTACCCATGGTAATGATCTGAATGGAAATCCACCCATGGTAATGATCTGAATGGAAATCCACCCAAGGTATTTACCCATGGTAATGTAACTAAAAAATGTTATAAATAGTGAGCCTCCTTTTGTAAGAGGACACAATGTCCAACACAATGTAGTTGCTACTATAATTTTCTGATCTAATAAAGGTTGTTTCATGAGTTGGTTTTTTGGTTTGGGTTATTTTTGTTCTTTTCTTGGTGTGGCCATTACTTAGATCTTGGGCCCTTCCCAAGATACAGATCAGTTGTGGCATGTTCCATGTAGTCTAGGTTTTTCTTTGTTGGTGTGAGTTGTTCTGCAATGTCGGCTGTGTCTAGCAATGGTGGGATGTATGGTCAAAGGTAGTCCACATTGAACACTAGGTGTAGGCCAAGGAATGGGGGAATTTCGAGATCAAAGAATTATCTCCCACAACCTTGGTAATGGTGTAAGGAAGTCAAGGACCATATATTTGATGAGTTCAACATTCTTTCTATTATTTATCATGAGCCTTCATATATGTTGATTGATAAGGAACATTGGGGACCATTTGAATTTTCAGAAGATATGGGCTCTTTGGCTACTACTATAGGATCTGCTAACAATGTCCTCCCAAGTCAAAGAGTCGAAGCAACTGACAATGATCTATTATTAAGTGCATCAGAAAAGGAGGAAAGTTGGGGTCATGCTACAAATGGATCTTTATCATATAATGCTCCTGAATACACTGGCAGTTCTACTTCCTTTGTCTCCCATACTCCATCTCCTACAACTGTTCCACCTGGATCTGAAATTGCAATGCCAAATGCAAAACCTCCTGCATCGATTCAACAGGTGGGTTTTGTCATTGATGATTTGCTCAGGTTAGGTCCTATCATGACTACACCAAAGATTCTTGCATTAAAACTTAGTCCTAAAGAAACACTTGATCCTGCCACCTTTCAGCTTAAATGGGGTCAGCTTCGAGTTGGTCTAACACATGAGTATTCTTTGATAGCTAAAAAGAACTAATGCCTTAACATCACCTCAAATCCTCCTTTTTCATATGCAGGTGCATTCAATTCAATGCATTGCATCAAGTGGTTAAGCTCCTAACTTAAAATTCTTTTCTTTGCACAAAATTTAGATGCATTGATATCAGGCTCTAGGTACCTCCCTTTGTACCCCATATTACCCCCCCTAGGTATATAACATTCACGAATCGTACACTTCAACCTCTGATCCAACTCCCAAGGAGTTTCGCCTGGTAGCATCATGATTTCTTTGAATCCAATGAGCGACTGTGCTTCAGACTTTGGCCTACTAAATTCTCCGTTTAGCGGTGGTTGGATATCCGCGATTCCCACTTTTGGATTATCATTGGAGTGCTTAATATACCAAGTTAGTGCACAGTCCTGCAGGGTGCTAACCAATGTCGCTTTCTTTATATTTTCATCCATAACTCCCTGTGCTTCCCATACGGCTCGTATGATGAACCAAAACTGGTCCGGATCCTCATTTCCCACTCCTTTGAACACAGGCAACTTTATCGTGCTTGCCATATTGACTCGTGGTGGTGGCAAAGGTGGTACGGGTGAAGATGGAGGTGAAGGCGGTGAAGCTAGTTGTGGTGTGGGTGGGGGTGGTATTCGCAGAATTCTTTATCTTATCAAATGGATCGCACTTTGCGGAGAGAACTTCGTGAGCTCTTCCTCGTCCCCTCGTGGAGGTGAAATTAAGGGGCTAGTTTCTGGTCCCTTATTTCCTTCGTTCCTGTAATTTTTTACTCTTTTCATAGCCTTGAACATCAAGGTAATTGCATAACCCTCTTTTTACACAATAACATTTTAATCCAAGTATTCAAGGATTTTACGTACTTACCTCGCGGTCCCTTGAGAAAGCGTCACTCTGCCTCGTTGTAGCTGATTGAAGTGTCTACCACTAACTCAGTAATGAATCCTCCTATAATCCGATCGAGCTAGTGACAACAACACGTGTGATCTTATCCTTCGACGCTTCCAATCTGCGCACCAATTCTAGGGTCTACACAATAGGACCGTCAAGCTTCCACCTTCCTTGGCTATCTGCTAGCTTCATAATCCACTCGTACAACTCAATAGGGAAAGATGCGAAACTTATTTCGTGGATCTCTGTGTATAGGTAGCAATATAACCACTCTTTTGTCAGTCACGGGTTCTTGTTCTCTTGCACTGTGAACTCGTGAATCCTCCTGTCCAACCAACCTTCAATTTCCTTCTTAGTTGGATTCCAATGATACGACATTAGACATCTCTATGCAGATTTTGGTCCCGACAACGGAACCATTTGTTGGCCTGATGGGGCCTGACCCAAGTTCAGAGTTAATTAGCCAAACAAATCCCTACACTACTGGCCCTTTCGGCATCAGCCCGCAGAGCATGGACTAAAGTCTCACCCCAAGTAGTATGGGGGGATGCTGGAACCAAGTTTCCACACCCTCGAGATGTTTGAGGGGTGGATTTAGTCCAATTGTACCTACCTTCGCGCAGGTCACTTTGCACACTGTCCTGACCTGTGAGACCTTCGCGATCTATTAGGATCTATCCTTCGTGCAGCCCTAACTAGGGGTTGAGGTGATTTCTCACTACTATGGCAGCAATCTGCGCTATTTCCCCAAGTTACACCGTGTATCTTACTTATCCTCTTATATATGCTAGTCAAATTTGCGTAACTAGATACTTTAACTTATATTCACTTAATCAAAACAATCATATATGTTCGCACATCATATAAACTAAAGAAATATAATTTATACCCAATACTTTCGATGCAGAAAATAGTAAATAAATACACAGGAATGGTATAAAACTTCTCTTTATTAATGCTTCAACAATTACAGACTCAACTTGCCTTGCACACTCAGCTGCAAACTACTAGGCCTCTGCGCACTCAGCTGTAGAGCCTTCTCCTACTCTACAGCCCAAAGACTTGACTCTACACTTAGATCTTCTGCTATCCTTCTATTCCATGATCACTCTAATTCTTAGATTATTATTATCTCTCAAATACTTAGAGCCTGGCTCTATTTATACAATCCCATGGTCCGTGGACCATGGATAGATCTCTAAAGCTGACATTACATTACAAAATTGAGGGCAGACAACCCTATGACTCATTTACAACTTCGCGCTCCGTGCCCACAAAATGCGGAGTCTTTACATCGGATTTACACTTTCTAGCCAAAATCTCGGCTTTTAGCCCCAAAACTTCCCTTGGGGGATCCCGCACCCAACACAGTCAAAGAGTCATAAGGAGGGGAAGCATTACCCCTTGGTTATATATACTCTTTCATTGTATGAGAAAATGGCTTTTCACCTTGGCTTCTTCCACAAGGCATTAGAGAGATCAGCTAACACTTTAAGGAGTAAGGAGTGGCTCCAATGTCCCACTACTGGGGCTAGTGATGTGCAAATCTATCTTGGAACTTTTTCTTAATAACATAAGCCTTTTAAGGCCAACACGTTCTTCATGCATGGACTATGAATGTGTGTAAGACTATTTTGTGGACGTTTGTATTTCATGTTTGCTTTCACATGTACTAAGATAGTTGAACTATTTCAGGTATTTTAGTGCTTGTGTTATTGAGAATGTGTTGTAATGGTTGGCATTGTTGTCCCATCCTTGTGGACTATTCCGCGGGATACTAGACAGATCTTCCCTTGTTCATTGGTTGTAACGGTCGTCGCACCCATTGTGGATTATTTCGTTGCATGTTAGATGGATCCTTCTGGTTCATGTGTGTCTCTTCCTAGGTGGTACTATTACCTCTCACTTAGAGGCTCACTCCCCCCCCCCCCCCCCCCTCCCTTGCAGTAGAAGGACCTTGACAGCGTCACAACTGCACACTCACCAGGCACACCTCCCTTGCTTTTCAAAGATACCATTCCATCCCTCTCCCATGCTGATAGTTAGAGCTAAGGCATATATTTGAGATATATATGGAAACCAGGTCAATATTCTGGATGGGGCCTACTCCAAATGGTGTGAGGTCTAATTGGGACTTCACATTGAGGAGACCTCCTTGGTTGACGGATTTTCAGCACCATCAATAGGTTCACTATGAATTCTAGTTGTCACACCTGAAACTTAGATTCTATAGCTTTGGTAATTTATTCTCCCTCTTATCATGTGCTTGTGTCTAGTGGTGCCTATACAGGTGTTGCAACTAACAACATCATATAATATTGCATCATTATTGAACTTCTCCTATAAACCATTTCACATGGCATTCGATCTTTAGTAATTCATCTAAACTCACAGTTGGTGGTGTCTTATTTTAATAATATATATCATGTGTGTGATCCTTTGTTATACCAGATATTTCTTTGAGTAAGATTACTTGAGCATTCATTCAATTATATTACTTATTTCATATTCCTAGATCAAGAAATTAAATTTTTTATTCTATTGCTAATTGTGTTCTAGATTGGAATGTATATCATTCATCACGTTAAAGCATGTTAAAAAATAAAAAAACCACATCATTGTAATTATGTAAAGAAACAAATATATATGTTCTTGGGAAGGTTCTTCGGGACCTGTGAGGTTAATCCCTCTAGGTTCCTCTAGACTAAGCATAGTACTCTCTTTGCTTCTCCAACAACATGCTCCTCAAATCTACCTCAATGCTTGTGGTGTGGAAAGACCTCAAGCATCATTGGTCTAATATTTGCACTAATCACATATTTTGTTAGTACTTTCATTTCACATAAGAAATATATTTTTATTATTGATGCATTTATTAAAAAATCACTAAAAAAACAACTTAAAAACCAAAAATTTGGTTTATCTATATCTCCTCATGTGGTATCTGGAGGTAGGGAAAGCTTAGGGTATCCTAAAATATTGATACCAACATATGGATAGTCATCAATGGTGATGATTTGTTGATCCCACTATTGGAACTAATTTTCAAATGTGCAAAGTGTAACTTTCTCTCCTCCAAGTATATCCATCAGATTGACCCACCTCACCATATGAGGTTCTCTTAGATGAGAGATGAGTGGTACAACTTGTGATCAAAGTGGTTGAACTCCCTAAAAAATGAAAGAGAGCAAGATGCTCTTGTAGCTAAAATTGTTCATTCGACCCTATCTGTAAGCATCAATTAACTCTTTCTATTAGCCAACAAGGTTGTACTCTAGTCACAAACTAGATCAAGTGATTACACTCCACTACAAGGAACATTCTTGGTCTAGATTCCTTATGTAGTGAATTCGATATTGATACTTATGCTATAGTGAATAATATAAATTTGAGAGTGAGACTCTTAATGTTTATGATTGGTATTTGGGTCCTATCCTTTTGGTTACCTTCTACATAATACATGTCAATTTAGCCCTCGATGGTGAGGCGTATGCCACTCTTACTCTCCAGATTCATTATCTCTCCCCTTCTCGGGAGACCAACGATGAAGTAGATGTAATCTACCTAGATATGAAGTGGCATATCATCAATCATAAATAAATCATGCTCTTCACTCTAGTAATCAACTAGAGTTTGTAGTAGGCATCAGTGAGCACACATATTGGGCAGGAAAATTTTTAAGGATGGAAATTTATTTTAAAGTTTAAAAACCTTGCCAAATCTCACTATTACATAATATGCAATTTGTAAAATGTTTGGAAATGCTTTTGTAAAAGTACTCAAATTTCTAATAATTTTATATTGTCTCAATATAAAATTTTGGTGATTTTTAAGGTAAAACAATTTTATATTATAAAATTTCGGCAAATAATTTTTAGAAAAAATGGAAATTAACGAATCTTTTTTTTGAAAACATGGAAAATTAGCCCACTTGTGAATATTGTCCCATAACATTTTCGCTAATATTGGGCATGAGGAAGAGTTTGAGCAAACCATGAATTTTTAAGGAATCCATAGCTCTTTTATAAACCCATTACCTATGCATTCTCTTAATTATAAGCCTTACAATTATTTTCTTTATGACTTAAAACCTTTATCCCTAGAGGAAACACTCTTCGAGTGTCTTTATCCTACGCACTTCCCTTGCATTGAGCATAGGACTGTTCTAAGTGTTGGAACTAGCATGCTTCTCCATGACACTTATTCCCTCCATTGCATCAAAACATTATTTCTATTATATGAAAAGGAAAAAAAATAAAATATTAAAAAAGAGGGGATAGGAAAAGGGTTTATTTATGATGATTTGGTAGAAATTTCAATAGTTCCTTCTTTGGAAAGGGCACCAAGTTATGAGTATTAGCCTTATCTAGTTGGTTTTTAACATGGCCTTAAGAAATTAAACCTTGTTTTGAGTTTTTTTTATTCATTTAGTTGGTTAATCTTCTAATTACATGGAGGGCCTATTGATGCCTCCCATGTTGCATAATTATATCATTGTTTTTTCTTGAGCCTCTACTATCTAAGTCACAAAATATGTCATGCTTCTGTTCAATGGAAGTCAAATCTATGTCAACTTTATTGTAGTGTCTATTGCCTCATTCTATTGGCTATTCCCAATTTCAAGTCACATTCAATATCAATAATATCTTAGTCAATACTCTTTGTCCATATGGAAACTCATCATTAACTTATTTTTGAAAGGTATACTCTTATTGAATTTGAAACATTACTTTAGACCTAGAGTTGCACCCTAGCCCTATGTCCATCATTCATAGGTGATGTTGTACTCAACAATGATTTTTCATAATTGATCATTGGTTAGGTGGTTTCGCTTGTGCTTGATGTCAACCTACATTATCATACATTGAGATTCATGTACTACCTTGGGTTATATTTTCCACATTGGTGGGAATCCTCACCTTTCTTAAAAACTCTCATTGTTGGTTATTATTTATGGGGTATCCTCCATGTGTTATTACAACTGGTACATACAAGATATGTACGCATCAGTGGTCCATTCAATCTTTCATCTGAGTCCTTCTAGATCATTGGCCTTTTGGTTACACTCACGTTTATTGATGGGGGATGCCTCAATGCCTCCTTCCATCAAATCTTCTCCAATAAACTCCAACTCATTTGTTTTGGTAATAAGGTCTAGATTCATATTTTAGTATCTTGGGCTTTACATCATCAATGGAAGATTCCATCATTATTGATAATGGTAATAAATCAATGTCCCATGATTGATAGATTCTTTCAAGTGTTCAAATTCATCACATCTATTCACACTTATTAGAATGTATTAGGTACCTTAGTTCCATTATCATTATCAATGGATGGTCTCATGTTTGGTAACAATATACATCAATGATCGATAATCAAAAGATTTCTCCCATGTTCGACTTAAACTCCTCTATTCACACGTTGTAGATTTTTACGTTCATTGTTTGGTTTTGAATGTTGTGTCAACATTCTTGTTCACTAGCCATTCTCTTCAACTTCTATCAATGACCGACATATTTATATGATGCTTCTCAATTTAGCAGCATCTTATATGTGGACAACCAAATTTCTAGACAATACCAGCTGCACCTTCCTACATATTTGGTACTTCAAAAGGGAATTAGTTATTCGCTTCATTTGCTCCAGATATCCTCTGACTTTATTAACTGAGACATAACTCCATGGTGTATTGATTGTGGATATGATCTATTTAACATGGGTCCATTACGTATTTCTTGGCAGCCATGATTGTCACTTCATATCTATCTATGTCTTTGTGGATTTGTAGTATAGTTGATTTGGCGATCATGCTATCCTTTCTTTGAGCATGGGTATTCCCCGCTCAAGAGAGTTGTCTTTCATAGATATTATTCAATCTACCATTTGGTCAACTCATCTTAGGTATTCTTAATAGTACCTTTTGATTATATAATGTATTTCAACCATTAGATACACCTCTAACCTCACACATAAGGGGGAATTTATGATAACACTTGTTCTAATATGTATTTCCTAGCCATGTCATCATATCCTTTTCCCTATCGCAGATTCTATTTCCCAAAAAACTTATTCAAAAAACACTTTTTGAGTTTCCATATGCTCTTTTTGTTCTAGAATTCACATATGCATGCATCTCACACAAAACCAAGTTGCATATGTTTGTGAGTGTTTGTAAAAGAAACTCACATATTCCTTTAAAATGCACCAAAAAATTTAAATGTGTGCATTTAAATCCTTTTTTGGGTAGGATTTATGGGTTAGACCACAAGCCACTATTTATAGCCTATGCCTAAACCATTTCAACCAATTATTTGTGGTATATATTGATTCATTGGGTGTAGGAAAAAATATATGTCTACCTCTTTATGATCTAGGTGGATAATGGTGGCCACCTACGGATTCCACCTAGATCCTTGGCCGGTTTCATTTGTTTCCTCGTTTATTGTAGCATTTACAACTTTGAGCAATTTTTCAGTCCTGAACTTACGGAGCAGTTTTGACCCCCTAAACGATGTTTTTTTGAGGTCCACAGCAGGCCCATAGCCATAGGCAAGGGTTGCCACAAATCTTGTATTACTTCAAGAGATCTTTCCAACAACATAATATACGCGCCAACCAGAGATAATATGACCAAGTTACGACCCCAAGAAGTTGGCTAGCTAAATAACCCTGACGAGACCCACAAACTCTTGGCATTTCATCTCCTCGAGTTAGGGTTTTCCATTGTTTTTCAATAATAAATAGGCCCTTAAGCCTCATTGTAACATATTTCAGAGGCAAGTAGCCACCACATCTCTTCTCATAGATAAGCTACCATCGCCCAAGCTAATTTATTTCCATTATGTTTGTAAGCATATTTCAATATTTGATATTAATCAAATGAAGTGTTATTTCTACTGCATATCTGTATTTATGGTTGTATCTATAATTTTTTGCATTCCTGTTTAAGTTCAGATTAGTGGTATCTGAGTGGTCCGCTCTTTCTCTATTTTTCTTTGCATGTCCCCAATGAGGTCGGGATATAAGGAGTTAGGGCTCGAACTAGTCAAACCTTTGCAAGATCATCCTCGCAAATCTTGATGACCTCCCATGGAGGAAGAGAATAAATATGAGGGGGCAGGAGATCCTTTCAAAATCTTGCTCAAATAAGCCCTCGAGTGACAAAGGAATGCAATGATGGAAAACTTTGCTTAGATCCTTCAGCGGCTACCCAAAGGTGACACATCTCCTTCCAGCAGCCACTCTGGAAGCACCACACCCTTTAAGGTACATGTCAACTTTGACATCCCCATATTTGAAGGTCAAATAGATGCAAATGTCGTAGATAAATGGTTAAATCTACTAAAAGGATATTTTTTTCATGATTTTTCCATCCGGAAAAAGATTAATTTGCACTTCTCAAAGTCACCCCCCATGTCAAGGATTTGTGGGAAACCTACTATGACAAGAAGGAAGAAAGTACACCATCACTATTTTCAGCCTCAAGAAAATAAAAACACCACGAAGACAAAGAAGGACACGTGAAAATGGTGTGAATTCCATAAGAGCTCCACTCACAACACAAGTGAGTGTCAAGTCAAGCAGTCATTGGTGGCTGAGCCGAAGCCTTCCAAATTAGATGCATGTTCTAACTATGAGTCAAAACCTGACGAGGGGCATGACAAAGGGAAGCAAATCTTTGATGCAGAGCCCAGTGCTACCATGACCACCACGAAGATATAAAAGAATGAGCGTGAAGATCCATAGGAGGGGGAATGCCTCTTCCACTCATAGATGTGGGTGAAGGGTTCTTCACTTTATTTCATTGTCAATAGTGGGAGCCAAAATAACCTAATTTTAGCAGAGGTCGTGAATCAGTTGGTCCTACCAACTATAGCACATCTACGTCCATACATCATTGGATGGCTTCACCAAGGATGATATCTCTGCGTCAGCTAGCAGTGTCACCTTCCCTACAATATCAAGCCCTTCATGGAGGAGGTATTGTGTGATGTTTCTCCTCTTGAATTTTGTGATGTATTATTATGAAACCATACTTGTGGAAGTGACATGTTGTATATGATTCTATACCTTGCTATGTGATTATTACTTTGGGCAATAAGTTGTACAGGATATCGGAGGTAGCCCCGCCTACCGCCATCTATTTGGTGTCTACAAAGAAATGTTGTCAGATCATCTCACAAACTAGGAAATTTGTTTTCCTTATGATTCACCCTCTGGGAAAGAAGAAGATTGTGGCCATGGCTTCCATAAAGGGCTCCTCCACATAATAACAGTAGATGGACAAGGTCGTGCAGAAGTAAATGGATATTTTTGCCTTGGCTATGGCGGTACCTCTGCACTATTAGGTCAAGCACTTCATTGATCTGACCTTGAGCACACTGCTACGCAATGGACCGATCTATCGATGTTATGTTATGGAGAACGATGAGATCAAGAGCCAGATTCAGGAGATGTTGTAGAAAGGTAACATCAGGACATGATCAACACCCTGTGGGAGTCTGATTGTATTGGTATAGAAGAAGGACAAGACATGGAGACTCTGTATTGACTATCGGGTGCTAAACAAGATCACTATCCATAATAGGTACCCAATCCCATAGATTGATGATCTTCTGGACCAACTCAAGGGGGCCAAATATTTTAGAAGGATTGACTTGAAGTTTGGTAATCACCAAGTGCCTATCGAACCCTCCGATCTATGGAAGACTTCCTTCAAATCTAAGGAGGGCCTTTTTGAATGGTTGGTCATGCATTTCGGGTTGACAAATGCCCCACAACCTTCATGAGATTGATGGAAGACATCTTGTGACCCTTCATCAATGCATTCATGGTGGTGTATTTAGATGACATCTTAATCTTCAGCAAGAGTTGGGAGGAGCACCTCCTCCATATTTGACAGGTCCTCCAAACCCTACGACAACACAAGTTGTGTGCCAATTTGGAGAAATGCACTTTTGGCATGACCCAGGTTCAATATATGGGGTACATCATTGATGAGAAGGGTATGTATGTGGACCCAGCCAAGATACAAGTTATTTGGGATTGTGAGCCCCAACCACTCTAACATAGCTCCATAACTTTCTGGGTCTTGCCAATTTCTACTACAGGTTCATGTTGGGGTTCTCTCATATCACTTGGCCTTTAAGTCAAGTCACTAAGGGTAGAGTGAAAGAAAATTTCTTTTGGTTTGAAACCCAACAGAAGGCATTTGTCGATTTGATGCATCACCTCTACTCTGCACTGGTGCTCACATTACAAGACCTGCAACAACCATTTGAGATTGAGACAAATGCCTCCAACTATGTTATTGGTGCAGTTCTTACTCTACAGGAGCATCTAGTGGCTTACCACAATGAGACACTTTCAGACATAGTATGAAAGTATCCCACCTACGACAACGAAATTTATTCCATTGTGTAGGCCTGCTGTCAATGGAAGCATTACATTATGGGGAAGGAAATGGCCATCCACATAGACCACTTACGCCTGCAGTTCATACAAACACAAGGGAAGTTACAAAAATATTGCCATAAAAAATGGTCCACATACTTGCAATAGTTCCATTTAAGCATTAAGTACAAGAAGGGAAACACCAATAATGTTGCAGACTGCCTTAGCTGGCCACCAGTGATGGTGTTGATCACTGTGATCGACTCCTGTGGGCATAAGACTTCGGGGTGGCCACATATTTACAAGAGTGATCCAGAATTTAGCAACACATACTAGACACTCCTAGAAGGTAAGCAAGTTCTAAATTTTCACCTCTAGGATGCATTGTTATGCCACTTGGGACACATCTGTGTTCCTTCAAGCAAGTCTGCCAAGATGATTTGGGAGGTGCACTATAGTTGGGTCATTGTACATTTCGAAGTAGAGAAAAAAGTGGAAGTACTGGAGAAGTATTTTTACTGGTCAAACCTTCGTCAAGATGTTGGGAATTAAATTAGATCCTACACTACCTGCGCCATTGCCAAAACAACCATCAAGAAGCAATGCATATATACTCCTCTGCCTACTCCTAGTCGACCTTGGGAATCCAACTCCATGGATTCCATGTCGAGCCTCCCTTGTACTAAGCACGACAACAACTATGTTTTCATGGTTGTCATCAGATTCTCTAAGATGGCCATTATGACGGTTTGTAAGAAGAGTATCACAACAGAGGCCACTTCTAAGCTCTTCTTTGAGCGAGTGTGGGTGCATTTTTGGATCCCACAGTCCAATGTCTCAGACTGGTATATCAGATTCCTAAGTGCATTTTGGTCAAGTCTCTAGTCGATGCTAGATACCAAACTTACTAAGTCCATGGCTTTCCACCCCCAAACTGATGGCCAAACAAAGGTTGTCAACAGGATGATCGTACACATTTTGTGCATGTACAACTCGAAACATCCACACACATGGGATGAAATCCTCCCCTATGTCCAGCACAGCTACAACGGAGCTCTCCATAGCTCAATGGGACACAACGCCTTTCAGAAAGGAATGGGATTTCATCGATTATGTCCCATTGATGTGACCATACCATTTGCAGCTACAAAGATGGATTCAACTCATGTCCATTCTGAATTCAACATGGCTAACAACTTCATTGAGTGCATTCAACACATTTTCCAGCAGGTCCATGATATATTGGACAGAGCCAATGCTAAGTACAAGCAACGTCATGATCAACATCGGGTGCCGCACAAGTTTTAGGTGGGCGAAAAAGTTTGGCTACATTTGCAAAAGGAGCGCGTTGGTGGACCCCACCTCAAGCTTCACTCGCTCCAATATGGGCCATACACCATCACCAAGGTAATAGGGGACAATGCCTTCGAGCTCAACATTCCACAGTTCCTTGGTTTGCACCCAATTTTCAATGTAGATTGCCTTTGGTCATACTTTCCACCATTGTTGGACACATCTGACATTGCAAAACAACTCACACCAATAGAGCTAAGCCCATACTACATGGAACATGCCAAAACTCATCAAATCATGGAAACATAGATCAATAACATTCGCCAACAAAGGATCCAACTATATTGAGTTGTAAAAGCAAGCCAACTCCTTCACCAGGGCAAGTGGTTCACCGGGGACCAGGTTCAACAGAAATTTCCTCACCTCATGGAGGCTCTGCACGCGATGGAAACCATTGCTTCCTAAGGAGAGAGGACTAATCCATGTGGATATTGCTGGCCAGCCACATATTCCACCTAGGTAGTTTGTTGGTCATGAACTTTTAGAGTAGTTTTGACCCCCTAAACGACATTTTTTTAAGGTTCAGAGCAGACCCATTGCTACAAATCCTATAATACTTAGAGATACCTTTCCAACAAGGTATCATATGCACCAAATAGAGATAATATGACCAATTTATGAACCTGGGAAGTTGGCTTCCCAACTAACGCTAATGGGGCCTAGAAACTTTTGGCGTTTCATCTCTTGCGGTTGGAGTTTTCCCTTGTTGTTCAATAATAAATAGGCCCTTGAACCTCATTGTAACATAGTTTAGAGGCATGTATCCACCACATCTCTTCTTAGAGATAATAATATACCATCACTTGAGCTAGTTTATTTCCATTTTGTTTGTAAGCATATTTCAATATTTGATATTAATGAAATGAGGTGTTATTTCTGCCACATCTCTTTATTTATGGTTTTATATGTAATTTGTTGTGCTCATGTTTAAGTTTGGATCAGTTTAATCTTTTAAGATTATTCTCCCTAGCAGGAAAACCCTAGTTTCCTTGTCTTCCTCTCATCTCCTTAATGTTCTGTTGGCCCCTCATATCTCTCACATCACCTTTAGAGTGGAAGATTGGAGGAGGAGACCTTCAGTGGCCCAAGAAGGAGGAACTGAGAGGATATTTCCATTTAGTGCTTGTGGCAAGGATCGTGTGATTGGAATATATTTTATTGATGCTCTTACATTAATGAAAAAACTCATCTTCATTGTATTAATTTTAGTGTTTTATATGATATGCTTCGGATTCATGAATTGGAAATTAGATTTCATTAACTTTTTATATGCAAATATACTTTGATCTCTTTATTGTTTCCTCTCTTCTTGTTGTGTTGGTTGTAGGCATGAAGATAAGGAACGAGACAAAGAGATAGGATTCCAAGATCTTCATCAATCATCAACCTTCCATGAAGGTCTTGTATTCATATGCCATAGATGATCTCTAATACTTGTATATTTGGGCTGCTATGTTGAGTTTTTGTTTTTCAATCTGTTGAGTTCTTCAACCCTAACCTTAGGGAAGAATTTCCCGACACCTACTAGTGGAAGAAGTGACATTGGAAGATGGGTTGTTCATGAAAAAGGACTTGTAGTTAGTAAAGTATTGAGGATATCACTTGTTTGAAGGGGAGGGACATGTTAAGTCCTAGACAAGCCCCATGTTCAAACCCTGAAACCATTTATTAAGCCCTAGATATTGGGTTATTAAATTTCTTTCATTATATTGTTGTGTCAACCAGAACCTGTCATTATACCCTTTGTCTCCTATATATAACAAGGAGGCCTAGTATTAGAATCATCAAATCTTCTCTCATACATTGTATTCATTGTAAAAGAAGGTTTCTCCCTTGAAGTGGACTATAATTAAGGGGCTCTTATAACTTTTAAGGTGTATGGTTCATGAAAAAGGACTCATGTCACTAAAAGAAAATTTTCTTCATGGCAACAATGTGTTGCCTGACAATTTATGCTGGGCATGGAATCCCCTCAAGGCATTTTTTGAGGCTCAAAGCCCAAGTTTTGACCAAATATTGTTGTAAAGCTCCACAAATTGCGGGCGCGGGGTGCAAAAGTATGATAGAGTCACTGGGTTGTCTGCCCTAGTTTTGTAATGTAATGTCAGTTGGATAGACCTACCCATGGTCTGTGGACCATGGGATTGTATAAATAGAGTGAGGATCTAAGTGTTAAAAGGGAGATAAATAATAGAAGAGAAGTATGAGAAGTCTAAGTGATTAAGTCGCAACGTAAAGTGTGTCTTTGGGTCGTAGGGTAGGAGAAGGCTCTGCAGCTGTGTGCGCAGAGGCCTAGTAGTCTACAGCTGAGTGCGCAGACCCCTGCAGCTGAGTGTGCAGGGCGAGTCAAGTCTGTAACCATGGAAAGAATCAATAAAGAGAATTTTTGCTATAATTTTGTGTATCTGTTCTTGGGTTAATGCATGATTGATATAATTTGTGAATATACTGGCTATTTATTGCGCGCACCTAGATGAAGGTTCTATGTTGTTAAGTATGACATAAAGCACTCAAGTAGGCAAATATAATTAGCTAATATTGGATATAAGAAAGGTTGTGATGTAGAGCGTGACACACAGCCCTAGGTAGGGCTACACAAAGGAAGTATATCAGGCCGCAAGGAACGGGAAAGTGCGCGAAGCAACCTGTGCGTAGGGACAAACCGCAGACTAGTCGAACTCATAAGACATCTCCAGGGTGCGAAAACCTGGTTCTAGCACCCTCCCATACTACTTCGAGTGAGACCTTTGTCCACGCTCCGCGGACTGTTGCCGAAATGGCCAATGGTACCGGGATTTGTTTGGATAATTAACTCTAAACCTGGGTCAGGCCCCAACAAGCCAACAAATGGTTCCATTATCAGGATCGGGATCTGCATAGATATGTCTGATGTCATATCATTGGAATCCGACCAAGAAAGGAATGTAAGAGTGGTTGGACAGAAAGATTCACGAGTTTGCGGCGTAGGAAAACAGGAATCCGCAACTGTCAAAGGAAGAGTGGTTAGATTGCTATTTATATATGGAAATCCATGAAATTTTCTTCGTATCCTTCCCTACTAAGTTGTATGAGTGGATCGCGAGGCTAGCAGATAGCCAAGGAAGGTGTAAACTCGACAAACCTATTGTGTGGACTTCGGAATTGGTGCGTATACTAGAAGCATCGGAAGGTAAGATCACGCACTGTTGATCATTGGCTGGATCGAGTCATAGGAGGATTCATCACTAAATTCATGGTAGATACTTCAATCAGCTATAGCGAGGCAGAACGACACTTCTTTAAGGGACCACAAGGTAAATACGTTAAATATTTGAACACTTGGATTAAAATGCTACTATGTGAAAAGCGGGTTATGTGAATAAATTGATGTTTGGGGCTACGCAGAGTGGGAGGATATACAGAAACAAAGGTAGCACATAACTAGAAACTAGCCCCTTAATTTCACCTCTGTGTAGAGGCGAAGAAGAGCTCGCGAAGGGTTCACCAAGAAGTGCGATCAATTTGATATAGCAGAGAATTCCGCACATACCACCCCACCCACACCACCACTAATTTCACCATCTTCACCCCCGCTTCGCCCATACCACCTCCGCCACCACCACGAAGCAGTATGGCCAGTGTGATAAAGCTACCAGTGTTCAAGGGAGTAGGGAATGAAGATCCAGACCAATTCTGGTTCATGATAAAAGCAGTATGGGAAGCACAGGGTGTCATAGACGATAATATAAAGAAAGCAACATTGGTCAGCGCTATGCAAGATCGTGCGCTGACCTGGTACATTAAGCATTCCAATGACAATCCGAATGTGGGGATAGTGGATATCCAAGTTGCGCTAAACAAGGAATTTAGTAGACCAAAATCAGAGGCACAATCGATCATTGGATTCAAGGAAATCACAATGCTACCAAGCGAAACCCCATGGGAGCTAGATCAAAGACTAAAGTGCATAATTCATGAAGCGAACATGACCTTAACAGATGGGAAACATTGCGAATGGTTTGTAGCCTCTTTAACACCACATCTATGGAATGCGCTATCACAAAAAATGCTAACAACTCAAGATGAAGCTTTGGAGGCCGCGATGAGATTGCACGAGACTCTGATACAAGATCCTAACTGAGGAGTCCAGCAGATTCACGCGTAGTTGAAGAACTTGTGCCTTGAGATGCAAAGTTTGAAATAAGATAGGACAGCTTGCCCAAAAGTGCGTGACGAGGTATGGTGCGTAAAGTGCAAGGACCAGGGACACGACAAGGACCACTACCCAGTGTTCATGAATTACCTCGCGGGAGGAGGGCCAATGCCACTAAGACCGAAGGCACAAGCAGGACCAAGCGTGATGCCTGCATTGTGGTGCGTAATTTGTCAAATAGGAGGGAGGCATGCTACAAATAACTGCCATCTATTATAGAAGTATACGTAGAATTCCAAACATTTGTTCTATAATTTCTACAAGCCAATAGGACATGATGAGCGCACCTGTAGAAGTTATGAACTGATGATGCATCAAACTCCTACCTACAGAGTTCAGGTCGAAACATGGGCTCTCGATCAAAATGGAAGAATGACGTGCACTGGATTTTAGGGGCGCGGACGAGGCCGAGGTGGAATGGGACCAGGAAGAGGTCGTGGATAGATAATTTGTTATAATTGTGGAGGACTGGGGCATTATGCCCGCGATTGTATAAATCCAACGAGACCATCATGCTAGATGTCATTTTGGGATTCAACTGCGTTAAGTAAGTCATTCAAACGTATGACCATTTCCATGAGAGGTAGTCGTAACTGACTAATTTCTCATGATTTTTGAATAGTTCACTTAGCATCATTGCATCGGGTGATGCTCACGGGGTGAAGAAGTGGATTGAAATAGTAAATGTGTAGAGAACGAATCACATGATCAATATCACTTCCGGCTTGCACCCGGTAACCAGGACTTCCCAGGAGGTCACCCATCCCAGAACTCCTCTGGCTCAAGCGCGCTTAACTGTGGAGTTTTTCCACAATCAAGCCCACTTAGCTTGCTACCCCATTTGCAAAACCTTATATTGTATACAGTTTGATCATGAGACAAAGGACTGTCCCACACTGATAGCAAGGTTGCATGATAAAGGAGCACTCCAGCCTCCCCCAACTCAAAACCTGCAAATGGTTTGAGCAGCGCGAGGAAGACCCCAATGTAAATATTGTGCTCCGAAGTGGTATTACGAAAAGGGATGACAAAGGTAAGCAGCCCGAAGAAAATACCTAGGTTCATAAGGCTCCAACAAAGAAACCAGAATTTGATTTGGAACGTGCTAAGGAGACCTTCATGGAAGCTAAGAGGAGCTTCGTTGAGGCCTCCACTTCAGGAAGTAAGGATAGACTGCAGCTGGAAACATACCCATCCATGCTCATGACATTCTTAGAGACATACATCAAGTTGTTGCGTGACAACAAGGCTGTGAAGGGGCTGTAAGAACTCATAACTAGATGCGTTGGGACTATGCCAGGGGAGTCGCTCGTAGTCTGAAAACTTGGGAAGAACACGACGTGAACATGAAGGGAGATGAGATTAACCGTCTAGATCGGGGAATATGAGATGGATCAAGTGATTCTAGATCTAGGATTGGACGCAAACGTCCTGCCAAAGCATACATGGGAGCGCATGAGAAGGCTTGCGTTGCAATGGTTTCCTATCCAACTGTGAATGGCAAACCAGCAAAAGATCCTACCTATGGGGAAATTGCAAGGAATCACAGTAGACATCGAAGGAGCAAGCGCGCTAGCAGATTTCGAAGTGATAGAGATTGTTGATGACAGCAACCCCTACCTCGCATTATTGTGAATAGATTGGGCCACTAACATGAATGGAGTGATAAATCTAAAGAAGTGCAAGATGATTTTTGAGAAAAAGTCACTACATGTAGTGGTACCTTTAGACCCTATGGAAGGATCGCGCTACACAGAGCTAGTGCGTGACTATGACAGTAATGGTGATGTAGACTGTATCTACAAGATAACTACACATGAGCAAGACTGGGTAAATCCAACTGCGGATGGTCAAATCCCATGGGAGCGCGAAAGCTTCTGTACATCAGATTCCGACGAAGAGATAGAAAGATGGGGTTACACAAGGTAGCCACGCACAACTACAACAAGATGACAAGATCGCTGCACTGTGTAGCAACGAAGGTAAGAGACTTGCCTACGTATGACGTGTTAAGTGAGGTGGATGACTTCCTGAACAAATTTGAAAGAGAAGTATCAGATGAACAACGTTTCAATGCTCTAAAATGGGTACTGAGAGCTACGCCTGCAAGATGGTGGGGAACGCACCAAAGAAGTTTCGAGGACTAGCGCGAATGTAGAAGGATGATGCGCATATGGTTTGGGAAGCCTCGGATGTGGTTAAAAGACAAGTATGATGGATGAAACGGCCCACGCGCCCACCTTTTCAGGTGGTACAAGCATATGGTACGAAACTTGCAGGAAAACACACAGTACTCGTGGTAGGAGACATGATTGAGACGCTCGTGTGGGTAAGACAATGGTGCGAACGACCCCTCAGTTGGATCTGTGCAAAGAAACAAAAAGTCACAAGGTCCACAACTGCACATAGGGGGTTGCGCTGCCGCGCGGGTCGGCTAGAAAGTGACTGTTGAAGTCACTATTCATGATGGGATGCTTGAATTGAGGCCAAATGGAGCGGGCGGTATGCATTTAAGACATGATATATGGGTAAGGTTTGGAAAAATCTGTCACTAAGGAAGCATTAATGAACTGGATTTGGGGGGAGCGGTTGAATTCAAATTCAAAAAACGCTATAAAATACAAAGGGTTGCCCAGCAAACAACACTTGGTCATTTGAAAATTGAGCAAAGCCCTGATTGTTGTGAGTCGAGTGTTGGTTAAGTCCCTGAGTTCGCAACTGTTATATTTCTGGACGAATATGATGGAAACTGCTCAAGACGTTATGGACATAACAGAAATGACCATCGGAGAGGCTGCGCAGGCCCTGGCTATGGGAGATGCTCCAGAAGGAGTCAGGATTGTAGCAGAAATCCTGAAATCACCGCGCATGCCAAGACCTAAGAAGGACAAACAAGCGATGGTTCCCATATGTGTGTCCCCGCAGAACCCTCTGCGCACCAAGCTGTCAATGGAGGAGAAGGGGAAAGCCATCACCATAGGGACCGATGAAGAAGAAGAAGATCTGGAGGATCTTATCATTGTAGAGGAGGAGGATGAAGGCACGGAGGAGGACACTTAGCCTGCACACACTGTGAAAAAATTGCCTGCCCATGTCCCCCCGCACAAAGGGAAGGCGAAAGTGCCCAAGGACCTAGACGAGACCAAGAGCTCACTCCAGACCCCACTCCTCCTAGACAACATTATGTTTGAAGGTACACACCTGGGACGGGTGAGGAGCCTAAAATTTGAAGATTAGGACCTTGCTAACCACGAGAAGTTCCCCCACCTTGAGACCAGGAACCTCATGAAACCCAAACAGAACACTACGACAAGGGTGACAGAATTAGAGCAGCGGAAGTGGTTGCGTAGAGTGGAAAAGGCTGGGCTACTGAACCTACTCTGGGTGTCGCACTTTCGCCATGCACCCATAACCATTTTCGTCATCAAGCAGCTACTTTGCCTTGTGCATGATGGGTGTTTGTGGCTGGAGGAGCCCATCCCCATCACGGCAGAACTGATTCACCGCATCTCCTGGCTTCCATGTAAAGGAGAGGACCCCACGGACATATCGAAAGGGAAGGGCAGTGACTTGGCCATCGCAGAGGCCATGAAGAAAAAGTACAAGCTAGAGAAGAAGAAGAGGGGCTACACCAACTCTAGCATCAAGGAGAAAGTAGTGCACGTGGCGACCCAAATCCTGGTAGGAAAGGTCATGCGTAAGTGCCACGCGGACAAAGTACCCGCATCGGTTGTAGCACTCGCTGAGCAGTGTGTGGAGGGGGTCCAATTTAACTAGTCCGAGTTCCTCTATAAGGAGTTTTTAAAAAATTGTTGCGAAGCATAGGAACAAGGAAAAACGTTCCACTATGCATGGTTGTTGCTACCCATAGTGCTTGTGGCTGGGGAATTGTTGGAGGATAGTCAATTCCCCATAATTGACAAGGATTTACTGGATGCCCTGAAGTATGCTTCGCTCTAGGCCATGAAGGATGATAAGAGGATACACGACAGCAAAATCTTCTGGGTGTTCATGGAGATGAACCTCAAAATGGGGATAAATTGTAAGCCACGGTTGTCACCCACTATTTACAACAGTCTACAGAGTTTTGCAGAATTTAAAGTGGACACACATAATATTTACATCAAGGCACACAAGGACCCAATCAAGCAGTGGATAAAGCTACCCTTTGTAGCCACAGACAACGTCATTTTTAATGCACTGGAGGCATGGCCGCCGGAGTGGCATGCCCCAGACATCGCAAAGATTGAGAACTCGGTGGTGCAAAGGAAGAAAGATGAGGCCAAGTTGCGCATCGCATAGTTGGCCGAAAAGTGAAGGAAAGAAGCAGCAACAACAGAAGTGTGGGCGCCACAGGACATGGCATGGAAAGTTGTTGAGTAGGGAAAGGACGCAATAGCATCAACAGCACAAGAGGCAACTGCGAAGACGAGCGAGGGCCACCTGACACAGGGGCAGGAAGCAGAGGAAGCAGAAATAAAAGAAGGAGGCGCAAACCCACAAACCGCATCAACGCAGCTGAAGAACCAACACCCTACAGAGTGGGCAGGGTCGCGTAAGAAGGTCAAGGCCTCACAATTGTCCATTGACCCGATCACCCTAATCGAGGGTGATCTACACGACATTGGCAAAACGGTGCGTGATGTCACCAATGAGGCTCTCCAATAGTTCATGCAAGAGAACCAGATTGTGTTGGGGGCCCTCAGAGCACAGTTGTAGGAATTACAGGTGTGCCCCCCTCAGGTTGGTACCCTTTTGACCAACCTCGCAGTCGGATCCACGGTAGCAGATTAGGTGTTGCGTGTACAGATGACAAATACCATAGTGCTGTCGGAAGTGTTATAGACATTTTTGGGCACTGCAACCCCAATCATACATGTCCATAAACCAAGGGCTTCTAAGTCCCTAAAAGTGTTGCTTCACACCCTAAAGGAACAAGGTCAATTGATTACATCATCTCCTAGAAGTTCTCCATGGAAAACTGCTCAGAACTGGTCAAAACTAGACCATACAGACTGCCTAGTGCAGAGGGTCTCACCTGCTCAATGTAAAAGGTGCGATGCATACTGGAAAGCCCTTCTGTAGGGTGCGATGGGCGAGAGTATACAAATGGCAGAGACAGTTTGCAAGGTGGATGATCATGGAATCTTCCAGAAACTTCTCCTGTGACACTTGCCTCTCTGAATTTGCCCAGGGATGAGTAAGAGATCATCAA
>APFE031067004.1:0-14222 GCA_000404065.3 Pinus taeda
GCTCTTTTCTTGGACTCATACATAACCCTTCGGATTAAGGGGGGGAATGTTGGACACCTAATCCTCATGGGTTAGTGTGGAAGCCGAATGGACAAAAGGAGTCCAAGGGACCTTGGGATGTGAATCCCAACGGCCACCATATTGTACTATAAATGTACATCTATTGTTAATAAAAATGCAATGCATGCTTTATCTTTCCTATTCTTTCTCGTTGTCCATGTCTGTTTAACAGTTTTTGTGGAATTCTGAATTAGGCTCTTAAATACATTAAAGTCATTTTTATAAACCACTGCCATTGTACATAATAGAATTAAATATAAACTTTATAAACCACATACATGTTATGAGTAAGTAATCTTAAAAGTAACATGTTAAGAGTGACATGGTTCATAAAATGACTTAGTGTAATGTAATATCAAATTATTAATTTTTTACCTTATGTATAGTTAAAGTTACCAAAAAAAATGCATTACCAAAAAAAATGCATAGGTTTGTTTAAGTGGAATGTATCAATAGACATTATTTGTATTGTTAAAGCACTCTTAAGTATTAAGTCCTCTATTTAATTTTTACCTTATGTATAGTTAAAGTTACCAAAAAAAATGCATTGCCTTAACCGAATAAGATGTGGGTACCTGCAATGTAAATGCATCTCCGCTAAAATTTTTATTATTTTATTATTATTAAATAATGAGCTATTATGTCCTTTCAACAAATACATCGTACATCCCAGTGCAACCAATGGTCTTTTTATGAAAATTTTCAAATACTTGAAATAGGGTTTGATTGAATATTTATTTTTACAATTGAAATATGATTCTATTGAATATTTATTTGTACACCTATCTATAATATGATTATTTATAATATAGTTATTGAAAAACAAATAATATGAAAAAAATTTCGCTATCTTGGTACCGCCTTCTTTTGTAAGCCTTCTCCCTTATTAAGCCTTCTCCCTTGTTAAGGGAAACTACAACTATTATTGTTACTACAAATATTAGGGAAACTACAACTATTATGATAGTAGCTAAATTACACATGCTTTTCAAATGGAATGAGCTTTTCAATAATTTATATAATATTCCAACTGCTTCAGCGCCGTCCCCTGAGTCCGTCTTCATATGATGAGCATTAAAAAAGAAGAATGAGCTATTCAAAAATTTATACAATATTCCAACCGCATCAACCTTACGTGCAACCTTACGTGCAGGACCCTAAGTCTGGGTCCTCTTCATATGATGAAAATTTTAAAAAAGATCGTAGTTGGTATGAAACTGATGTCAAATTAATTGAGATAAACTTGGATTTCCTGTGTATCAACATCCACTAAAGCTATTGATGCAAACTTTGACACTGCATGTACAATTTTTGGCAGTTTCATTGCATAGAAAAATAACCCATTTAAAATAGATTCATATTTGAGCTCGATTTGTTAATAAGACAAGCTATAAGCTATTTACTATTTTTGTTAAGTTATTAACTCATTCAAATGAGCTCACCCAGAATTATTAACTGGACAATTTCTTTTTACAATTTTTTTTTGTTAAATCATTAATTCACTCAAATGAATTCACCAAGAATTATTAACTTCACAACTTTTTGTTTTTACAATTTTTTTTTTGGGATTTTCATTGTTCAACCAGATAACCTACTAAAAATAAATTCATATTTGGATTCATGGCCAAAATTCATTTGTTTCATATTTATGATGACCAAGATTTGTTAACATGGCAAGAATTTGTTTCAGAGCATGAATGAGATGGAAATATTAGTACCTTACTGTTGTAAAGTATAAATAGATGAGATAACTTAAAAACTCACATAAACCAGCAATTGTGACAAGTTGCGAAAATTTATATGCCAAACATGATTTTTTTGTTAAAAAATACATTGTTGTAGGTGAAAATGTATATGCCTAACATGATTTTTGTTAAAAAAATACATTAATGTATTTAAAGAAAATAAGTAAGTGAAAAGAAATACATCTAATGCAAGAATATCAGATTTGAAATAGTTCAAAATGGAATGAGGAAATAGTTCAAAATGGAATGAGTTGAAGAGAAATACATTAAATGCAAGAATATCAGAGCTTGAAATAGTTCAAATGGAATGACTTTAGAGAACTGTGAGAAAATCCAAGCACTAACATGTCACGTGGAAACACACAAACCACCCATACCAACTATGTAGATAAAACTTGCAGCCAAGAATGCTAACAAAATGGAGCTAAAGTCCCTCAAAACGAAAACAGAGCCTCACCCATAGATATAAGAACCTATAAAAAAAAAATTATTTACAGTTTTCAATAATTTACACCACATGCAAATTAAATATGATAGCTTCCATCTGAAGAATCAACCTAATTTGTTCAATACCAGAGAAATCAACCTTTTTTAAGGCAGGTCTAACTCTACGTAGATAATGAGGCACAACTTTCAAAGAGACTGTCCCACAATGTGCAAACCTGCGGAAAGGTAAGTCAATTAATATTTATGAAAAGAAAAAACTATCTGACAGTCTCCTTGACGCTCACCAGCTCGAGCTTCATCCACAGGGGCGGGCTTATGACGTCTCAATTCATCTGTTTGCCATAAGGAAGTAACTTCTCTCCTCTGCATAGAAATCCAATTAATTAAATAAATTGCTCGAAACATATGTAGAATAAGAGAAGCTAGATGTCCTATATGACATATCTACATAACCAACAAAATAGGGGGTGATGATAAGAAGCAAATTGTTACCAAATATTCAATCAACAATCCCCGCTCTTCATGGCCCAGGTCTGCTCGATTATTATATTCCAACAGATGCTGCAAAATAGAAAAGTCAGTCTAAATGGAGAGCAAGGTAACTTCATAAAAAAATGCTCACAAACACCACAGATTTTGTGAGAAAGATTGTTTCCATTTTACAGATCATAACTATTGCAGACATCTAATTGTAGAAAGAAATGAACAATTTAGTTCAACCACTAATTTCCCTTTGGGGCATTTCCTGCAGAAAAGATAATCAGCATATAAAAATATCATTATTGCAGACATATAACTGTGGTAAAAAATGAACAACTTAGTTCAACTACTAATTTCCCTTTGGGGCATTTCCCACAGAAAAGATAATTAGGCATATAAAAATACCAATGTAGAGGTGATAAAAAAACAAATGGATTGAGATAAGTATACTCTCTAGGGCATTTCCTTTAGAAAAGATGTTTCACGAAAATGAAAATACCAACGAAGAAGAGATTAAAAACAATTGAATTGAGAAAAATAATCTATGAAAATGTGTGAAGTAAAGGATAAAGAAGAATCTAGTACTCAGGAACATCAGAAAATTACTATCATCAGTAACAAACATTTTGAGTATGAAAATCAGAAAAGCAATTTTGATACCTTATCAGTGTCAAATGACATTGTACTATCAAAAATTTTCAAAAACATAATGCAAGAGAAAATCTCTTAGTCCTCATAAATGTGCTTGTAAATATCATCATGGGAAATTTCATGGACTTCAAAATGTATTTTAAAGGAATTATTAACAGTTTCTCAAAGATTCCTCTTGATTTGAACCAGTAAAATTTGCTCTACTTTCACCTCCTAATTTCCTAATAATAGCTCACCTTTATGAAATCATTCTTCCTAACATAACTCTTCATTATTATCGATTTGCATTAACATTCTATGCATCACTATTTAACCATTTCCCTAAAATATATTATCTACTGGCCTGAAATTGATCTCTAGTAAATTGGAAAAATATTTCAAGAGCAAATATGCTTTTATGTTACCGTTAATAACAAGTAACTCTTGCATGTTAGAGAAATTGTAGAAGAAGAAAAAGCTGGAAAATAAAGAAAAATGAGACTTGCAAATATATAGAACCAGTATTCACGAATCACAAAACTAAATGGGCAGTAAGGAAGGGAAAGCAAAACTGACAAAGACATTGTTGCCAATAAAGGTGGTCATCAAATCCTGAACAGTCATATCTCTTTACAACACCCATTGATGCCTCAACTGCACCAATGTTCTGTTTCACTCTCCAACATTCCTGCCAAGTTGTCAGCAATGTTTATGCTTCCATTGCCAACTCCAATTTTAGGGCAATTGTCTCCATTTCTCCTTTCTTTACATGCTCTTCTTTCTTCTGTGCATCTTATAATCTAGTCTTTCTGTCATCTTTTTGCATACAACACTAGTAACATAGAAATTTTAAGCAAAAGTAACTATTCTTGTTTGCACAGAACATCCCCTGGGGTTGAATGTTTTCAGTTGGCACAATGCTGTGGCTATGGTTTGATATGTTAGAAATTCGTGGAATTGCCAAATGGCATGCATTTATTGTGGGAGACAAGGCTCACCCTCAAGCTGAGAAAATATGTACAATGTTGAACAGCCTGGCTAAGCAAATGGAGGGAGGAGGGAATGTCATGGACACAAATTTTGTATTGGATGATGTGGAGGGAGAGGCAAAGGAAGACATGTTGCATAGTCATAGTGAAAAGCTAGCTGTGCATACAAATGTAGTGAAGCTAGAAAGCAACAACTTGAATCCACATTTTCTATGACCCTGTACCCTTTCCCTTGTTTGATTCCTCAGTAACCATGCTCAAGGTGTCAAGCTCCTTCATGGCAGATTGCAATGTCCATGCCTCTACCCCATATTCCTCTTTCAGTTTCCTCTTACGCTAAGTGTTCAGGTAAAAATTCTGGTCATGAATTAGATGAATAACCTCTTCAAGACACTGATTGTTAATGTGCCTGAATTCTCTTTTGTGTTTCTCTATATAAGCATACAATTTGGGTACATTCTCTCTCCAGGAAATATCCCATAGAGAACCTCCAAGGTCTGAGTTCAGGTTTTTCATCTTCTCTGAAATCCCAGGCTAGTGATCTCAAAGTGCTTGTTTTGGTGCTGTTACATCCAAAGTGCTTATTGATGGTCAAGAAAGGCAAGTTGGGGGAGGCTAGGAAGCTCTTCTATGAAATGACTAACAAAAACATTTGCCCCATTGTGGTCACATACAATGCTATTATTGATAGTTTTCTGTAAGAAAGGCAAGTTGGAGGAGGCCAGGGAACTCCTCTATAAAATGTCCAACAAAAATATATCCCTGTTAATGTCACATATGCTACATTGGGTAAGGGGGTGTAAGTAAAGGGCTCTAGCAGTACACCAAGAACGTGATTCGAGATCCGAATGATGACCAAGTGAAGTTTGTCATTGACAGAAAGAAGAATGAGTTGTTGGGGTCATTACGACCTACATTTCTCGAGAGATTCACTTTCATACAAGTGGGATAATCTATCTGTAGACAGTTTCACTGTACTCAAGGAGTCCACAACACCTAGATTTTGATGATCCCAGAAGTATGACACCTAAACTTATGCATTACAAAGATACTCAATGGCAATATTACTAAGGCTATAAAACGTACATAGAAAATCGTTGATGTGATAAGTACACATTATATTGTTGATGAAAAATAGTAGACAATTTTTCTAACTAAAAAAGGATATAAGGATGCTTAAGAAATTTTGACTGTTCAAGCTAACCTCCTTTTGCTTTCACAATTAAGTTTTGTTCTTTTCCCTATTTGTTATTTAACCTAGTGTTCTTGTCATCTTCCTGTATACAACTTCTGTTCAAGCTAATCTCCTTTTGCTTTCACAGTTAACCTTTGTTCTTTTTCCTATTTGTTGTTTAATCTAGTGTTCATATCATCTTTCTACATACAACACTAGTAACAGAGCAATTTTAAGCAAAAGTAACTATTCTCGTTTGCACAGAATATATACAATGATCAACAACTAAAATTTGAATCATATACAATGTTGATGAGTATTGTCATAAAAGTGGAAACAATTTTGTACATGCTTTGCAATGTATTTCTTGAAATTTTACATATGGTCTATACATAGAGACGTGTTTGGTTGGTAATAACTAAACATATATATAATGAATGTATTCTTTGACATCTAAACATATATAGAATAAAAGCATTCTATGACATATAGATGTAATTGACAATGAGCAGCTAATCATACATGCATGATGGGGCATGGCATCGGCAACACCAATTAATGTTTATTGTGGTGCCAAATTGTGCGAGTTGTTCCTGCGATTGATTCCGCATTTTCTTGTGTGTGTCCCTTTCATGGATGTGAATTTTTTTCTTGAGTATTTTTCTTATCTTCTTTAACAATTCAATGGTTGGACGCAAACGGTAAAGAGGCAATGATTGTTGGGGCAGGATCCTTGCTTGCATATCTTGTAATGTAAGTTCTTGTTGCTGAATTTCTTGGCAATACTCATACAAAATTCGTAGGTAGCCTGTATCCATTCCTGTGGCCATCAAAAAAGAAAACATTGTAAGTGACAATGGATGTGTTTGCTAAAAGCATATTTTTTAAGAAATGAAGTAAAATAAATAAATTATTAAATAAATTTTTAAATTGCTGTGAATGCTAGACCTTGTCATTCTTAGCAGAAAACATTTTGTTTGAAGATTTGAAATAAAATAAATGATTTTTAAACTAATATAAAATAATATGAGGTTAAATGTAATAGCAAGAAAATGTATGTGAAATTTGTTTATGTAGTAAGTGGTGTTTACCATATGGGTAAATCTGGAAGACAAGTTGTACGATTGGCTAGAGTGTATTCTCTTGCATAGATTTTGATGCGAGAAATGATTCCTCTTGTTGTCTACGCTTAAGATATGGATTCTCGTGCATTTGTGCAATGCGTGAGAATGGAAATGCTGGAATGATTTGAATGCCTGGCAGTGGTCGCACTCTTGAAATTGCAGTGAATGTTAGCCCTTGTCGTTCTTTGGTGCCAATGTCTATTGTTTCTTTGTCTAATGTCATTCCTTGTGACTTGTGTATCGTTAAAGCCCATGCCATTCGAAGTGGTATTTGACGGCGTGTACCACTTGTGATGGGAGAAAATTCTGGGGGCTTTGATCCAATTGAATAAAATATTGAAATGACTTTCCCAAGTGCGCCATTGATGAGGCCTGCATGTACCCATAAGTTGCTGGTGAGCATAACTTTTTGTTCATTGCATAAGAGCACTTTTGCAAGCAAATGCTCATCTTCTGTTGTAGTAGAAGTTTTTTGCCTTTGTTGTTCTGTAGAGCAAAGCGCAACTGGAATGTTCAATTTTTTAAGCATTTTCTTATTATGCAAGACAATTGAGTTGTTCGTTGCATATAGGTGCATGGATTCTTCAAATGTGCGTTTCTCTTCATCCGTAAAAGAGGAATTTGTCCTTGACATTAGGAGTTGCCAATCTTCAAGTGTAGATATTCCATTTCTGAGATTTGTGAGTACTTGTCGGAAAGCAACTTGGGACGGGCTGGCTCCTTGTTGATGAAAAACAGTTGAAAGTGTTATGAATGTGTCAAAGCTACGCCAAAGTGCAGTGCCACGTGATGTCCCAGCATATAAAGGAATGTCTTTTATAGGTGGTAGCTGGCCTAAATCTCCGACAAGGATAATTGAGCGATTACCAAATGGTGCATTTCGGTGAAGAGGGAATGCCTCTCTTAGATGATTGTCAATGCGAGAAAGCATTTTTGGACCAATGAAGCTCATTTCATCAATGAGAATGTATTCTACATGACGGAGTTGCTCTTGCAGTTGTAGGAGTGGCTGGCCTTCAAGAGGATGCATTGTTTGGATAGGGATATGAAGGGCATAGTGAATTGTGAGGGCACTTATGTTGAAAGCTGCAATGCCGGTTGGTGCAAGTAACAACAAAGGGTTTTTGTTTGTTGGTGTGTTTTCCACAAATACATGGTGTAGACATTTGTTCAAATGGGATTTTCTTGTCCCAGCTGTTCCTTGTATGATGATTCTGCATGGGGGTTTTGGCGAAGGGGTTTTAAATTGTGAAAAATAGTGGTAAAAGCTATGTTTTGGGTAGGAGATAGTGTGTGATCTTGGGGAAGGTTGGAAAAAGAACGATGTTGGTTTTGAATAGTTGAGCGGTTGAATTCACCAAAATTTATGGCAGTTTCTTGCAAGTGGAGAGGGATAGTAGTATGTGACCAATTGTGGTTGGCATCGAAGTCACGGTAGCCAATCATGTCAAGGTCATCAACTGCAATATTGTAACCTCGGTGCAGCTGAGAGAGAATTTTCCATTCATTCATCTGCATGGAATTAGGAGGGGTGTCGGGGGTAGATTGATCTTCACTATGTGGGGTTTGTGGGTTTTAAATTTCACGATGGACATGCCATGGTGTATATGTACCCTTTTTTTGTTCCCAGTGTGCAATTATTTCTGCGTCAGTTGAACCAATATCATTGGCCAGTGTGCGGAAAGGGAAATACAATAGTAATTCACTCCAGCCAAAAGTGGCATAAGAAGGATCATCAAAGGAAAGAATGACAGTGTAGCGGGGCAAGACATGTACAATCATTAGAGGGAATACGTGTTTCCATTTGTTTTTTTCTGACGGGCAGAATATGACCATGAGCATGCAGATTCAAGGAGGGGCGGGGATTCCAATGAAATAGGCCTGTTCATGTATGCAAGGATAAAGTTTGGTGTTGAACGAGGATTCTCATTATCTTGAGAAACAAGTTTGAAAATAGTCTTGTTGACATTCAAAGAATGAAATGTACAGTTGCAAAGAGACACAGGTAGCTTTTGTAACATATGGCATATTTCTTGTGCTCCAATTTGTCTATTTGCAATGGTTTCTATAAGGAGTTTTCAGATAACAACAACAATAGGTGCTTCTGGAATGGCACTTTGTGAAAGCCGTGATAGCATTTGATAGTAGCTCTCAAATCTTGTTTTTGCTTTTGCTACATACTTTGAAATATATTTTAACACAGCATGGCGAGATAGAACTAGTTGATAAGCAACATTTGGTCTCCAGATATAAAGTAGATCGGCATTGTGAATATTCAATCTTTCATCATTGCGAGCAAGGACGTAGGTGTTATGACCTTTATCATCAATGAAACGTGAAGATGTGGAGTTTGACTCCCACGGTACTCCATACTGACAGCTACGTACATTGTCTTTCTTGCGAAGACAAGAAGATTCATGACACTTTGTATGACGTTGAACGCAGTTGACGAGCTCTGTATAGTCTTCAGACTAGTTGGACTTGAATATTGATGTTGTGTCAAGAAGACATGGGTTATGAATTGTTGATTGGTGAAGTGGAATATTTCGGTGTTCTGCCTGACGTGGATTCTAGGCAATTATGTAGTGGTCGAAATACTTTTGTGCATCAACAACTTCTAATGAATTTTTCCAGTCAATAATGTCCATATTTGGTGCATTTTGCAACTAGAGGAAGCCATGAATGTGTGCATATCCTCTATGTTGCCATTCGTATCTGAATATAATATGAAGGTAAAATTTGGTTAAAACATATATGCAGCGTAGAAAATTAATGTGGAGGGAAATGGATATTAAAAAATACCTGCACCAGTAGTCTATTGCGTGGAGGCATTTTTGCAGGATTTCTTCGAGGAAAATTGTAAATATGCAATGCATATATTGGGATGTTAGATGTGGGTTTTTAATTATGTTTTGAATTCTCCATTGGAAGTGGTTGTTTGAACTGGATGGAACACTGGTAGGCATGATCATGTGCAATTCATGCCATTTAGTATTAGCTGCACTGAGAGTGAAAAAGAATGTTGGACTTCCTATTTGCGTGATCATGTTAGTCAGTTCAGATCGTCGTTTGTTCCAGAAAGACCTTGTTCCTTGTAGGCCTGAATTGAATCTCATTATTTTCTCTGGCAATATTGAATCTGGAGAGTCACGGAGACACTATCATAGGTCCGAAACCGTTGTTGGCAAGTTGTTCTCAATGTACTTCTTCACAAAAACACTAGCAGTTGTTTGGCTAAGGTGGCACATTAGAATGTTATAAATATAGTAGTGGAATCTTGGGTGTTGGCCAAATTAGTTATCATGGTAGTGCAACAAGTGCAAAGAATATTCATGCATCTCAACTTTTGTAAGTCTTGGTTGCATGATCATGGCAATGCCTGTAGGGAAGAGTGTGGGGAATGCCATGGCAAAGAGGCCTACGGTGTTGTATTCATTCATAGCTGTTAAAGATATTGGAGGCCAATCAATAGAGCTTGTTGAATTTGAATGGGTCAAGTGCAAATAATCACAAATGTGCTCAAGTTCAGTACATGAATTTGGGAGTATTGGAACGAAAGAAGAGGGTTGGATTTCTAATGGAGGTAGCATGCCATCAGTATCATAAGTAGAATCCGTAGTGGTTTAATGGGGTTCAAAAGAGGAGGTGGTTACATTATGGAGAAGAGAAGAAATATCTATAGGGTGATTTGGTAGTGCAGAAATTGCAGATGAACTGAATTGAACATCACTGTAGTAAGGGTCATTTTTTATTTTGTATTCAAGTGCTGCTACCTGAACACCATAGAAACAAACATCAAAAGTTGTCTTCTATAATATATGCATAGTGCCTAGTCCTCTCAAAGTTGTATCATATTTCAAGGAACCTATTTGGGAAACCCTGTCCTTGATTAAACTCATTAGATCTACCTGATTAACATGTAGAATACAAAGCTTTTTGAGGTTTGGAAATGTGTCTACTATTATTTTTAGGTCACTATCTAACTCATAATCCATTTCATAATCCATTCGAATGCAATCAATAATGTCTATGACAAATTTGGACATCTCAATATGATGAAGTTGTATCATGTTCTTTTGACAATAAAAATAGGATGAAATAGTATTTGAGAATTCATTGAGATTGGTATGCAAAGAATTTTGCATGCTACTTGTTTCTTTTACTGAAGGATCTCCACATCTTACATAACTTCTTTTCACATTCAAGTAAAATGACAAATCACTGGATACAAACATAGAGTTGAACAATAAAGAGACCTTCGTAGTTCTTGACTGAAGTGCATTTTGTAGATTATCCTATGTTTTCATGTCAGTGTTGTCAGGTACCCCACCCAGAACAGTCTCAGACTTGAACCTTGGAATATCTGATATACCAACACTTTCGGAGAGCTCTGGACCATTATTATCAAGTTGATTATCTTGGTGCTTATCAAAATACTCCATTATATTCAAAAAAATTGAAGTCACTTTCAAAGCAGGATTTGTAAAATTAAACAATTTGTAATTGTCTTCATCTTGTATATTTTTCTGAAGAGGAAAACAACTATGATTGTTGCAGGCCCCTCCCCGTGAGTCATGGAAATCCAAATAAATCCATTCACTTGCAGATGTAGAATGCTCCTTTTGTTGATGGAGAAGCATTTTTGTAACAAATAAGGCTATAGGTTATTTTTTAGCATCATAAAACACGAGAATTGGTAATGACTTGTAGGTGTTGTCAATTAAGGTTAGCTTAGGTACAACTACTAGTTCATCAAAAGATCCATGTGATATTAGTTTGGACTCATCTGATTTTTCCCACAATACCCCCACCTCCAGAAGCTGAATTGGTCTACAATATGGGATACCCTCCGTCACTACTCCACTCAAACCTTGCTTAATGCAATCATGAGTTTTCCAATTTGGTTCATTGTTCATAAAGGAACTCAACCCATAAACATAATATGCCTTTCCCTCCCTTGATATATATTTGTTATCTTTCTCTGCATAAGTTATGCATCCTCTTAGTACCTAGACACATCCACCTAATATGACTCCTTCCAAAGACAGACAACCCCCAAAAGGGGTAAGCATGTCACAAGCAAAAATCCAACCTAGATGGGGAGGAGAACAACCTCTCATATTAACCACCCAAGCTAGACCACATTGACAAAATGTCTGTTAATAACATTCAACGACAAGGTACATATTGTGCAAATTTGGAAATAGCTCAAGCGACTGAAAGATCCTTATAGTCTGCAAATGGGAAAATCTTGGAAATGATCAGGGTATGGTTGAAGACACCTTTTACAGTACCTTAAAAACATGTATGACATAGAAAAATTTCCCTGCCATACCTAACACTCATCCTTTCAGCAAGATGTTGTTCGCACATGATATGCAATCCTTGTAGCAAAAACCCTCATGCACAAGCATTGTGCAAATTTTGTCGCGATAAAATACTCAGAATAAACCCAAGAAATGGGATAGAGGATGTATTTTCTTACACAACATAAAACCCACTAAAAAATGTGTTTCAATAACATTCATGCAGAAGGTATATATTCTGCACATTTGGAATCAGCTCCTCTCGATTTTCACCTTAGAATCCCTTCGTTCCCCACATACCTTGTCCCTTTTACTGAGAAACAACTAAATTAACACTGGCTATTTCCTCATCAATTTGCATGTAAGTTCATACCCTGCAAGAATACAGTGTGCTAGTGCTAGGGTTAGTTTTATCAATAACAAAGGGGAAAAGCATATGGGTCATCTAATTGTATGACTTTTTGGTTTCTGAGGATTCATTGCAGATGCCATCCAAATTTCTATCGGACTATGATTTGCAGTCAGCAGGTACATGGGAGAGAGAGACAATCATGGCGTCAAAGCAACCTTGCCAGCTTATCTAGAAAAAATAAAAATTGGTAATTCTAGAGGTCACTTAGAGGGATTACTGCTACTTCCAAAGCGTATAACTAATCATGTTATGACAATATAGCTTAGCTGATTTTACCCTAGTATGAATGTGCATGCCCTCCACTATTTGCCGCCCTCGAGCCACATATCCAAAACGATAAAAACAAGATTTTGAATCCGCTGCTAGACAACAAACCATATCTAGTGTGAAATTGGTAATTTGATCTTGGAATTGGTGACTTATAGAAATCCTAAAGATCAGGAAGTATCAAAACCTGAATGCCTGGGGCTGAGAGGACTTGGCTAATCGGACTATGATTTGCAGTTAGTAGGTACATGGGTGAGAGAGACAATCATGGCGTCAAAGCAACCTCGCCAGCTTATCCAGAAAAAAATAAAAATTGGTAATTCTAGAGGTCACTTAGCGGGATTATTGCTACTTCCAAAGTGTATAACTGATCATGTTATGACAATCTAGCTTAGCTGATTTTACTCTGGTATGAATATGCATGTCGTCCACTATTTCCCGCCCTCGAGCCACATATTCAAAACGATACAAACGAGATTTTGATTCTGTTGCTAAAAAACAAACCATATCTAGTGTGCTATTAGTCATTTGATCTTGGATTTGGTGACTTACAGAAATCCTGAAGATCAGGAAGTATAAAAACCTGAATGCATGGGGCTGAGAGGACTTGGCTAGATAATCCCAGGGGAGCCCAAGTACTATTTACCATAGCTCTTTTGTAGCATCCAGGGATATAGAAACTGCGATGATATTTAATATTTTTTGGACAGCTAGAAAGGAAATAAAAAACACCACTCCATTAATTATCATTAAGCCAAGCAAGAACTTAATACAACCAGGAAAATGGGTTACACTGGTACTTGCAAGGCTTACAGATTCGAGGCAGAAAACTGATTTAACCTGTACCTTCCATAAAAAAACCCACAACAAAACCCTGGACTGAGATTATAACGGTGTAAGCAAAATGAGAAAGAATGGGATCAAAAAAGCCAGCCTTGAGAGCACTAACCACTGAACCTTGAACAAAACAACCACGGAACTCTGAGCACCTGAACGAACAACTTCTGAACAAAACAACTGAGCTGTAAAAAGGGTATAGCAGAATCGAGTTGTAAACATGCTATAATATACAGGGTATAACAGAATAGAATAGGTATAGTAGAATAGTGAATCAGCATTGAATAACTGAGAGCTAAATTCATTGTTATGGAAGCAAGGCAGGTCGTGCACAATAGAGTGCACAGCAGAAACCGGAAGCATTATGGCAATAGGTCGTGGAAGAGCAGTGGAAGAGCAAAAAGCGCAGAGCAGGAGGAGCAGAAATCGGAAAGTAGTTTTGGTGAGGGAGGAATAGTTCGAGATATTTAACCTGAACATATGTCAATCAGATCATATAAACATATGCTAGATGTCAATTAAACTAGATGCCAGTTTGACACCAGATGTTAATCAAAGAATCAAAAAGTAGACTACTAAACTCATTCAAAATAAGGTCTATCAACCTGATTATGTTATTATTATTTAAGTTAAGTTATGAATAAATTTAATTTAATTATAATTAAATTTAATTTAAATTATATAATTTTATTATAGGCATTTTGATGGTCATTATAAAAGAAGCTTGGCTTTTTTTTGGGGATACCATTAA
>APFE031067005.1:12870-25815 GCA_000404065.3 Pinus taeda
TTCAGCCTCTTCGAGGGGGAAACCTCCTTTACATTACATAAATGAACAATTCTTGGATGATTCAAATGACAAAACCTCCTTTGCATATATAGGAGTCTAAGGAGTCACAATATAACCCAGCCGACCTAACAATAATAATATAAAGCCACAAAAATAACAATAGAGGGATTCTATGGGACATAGTAATAAAAATATGGGGACAACATGGGCACAAAAATATTAATAAGGGATACAACTACAATAGTAATGGGGTAATCACTAGTATTATAGGGTCCCATCACTATCCTATTCTCCTTATAGAAGTAGGTCTTTCCCCTATTGAGAGCCTAGCTATGATTAGGTTTCTGTTGTACAAGCACAAACTCAATAACATAGATGATCATAGACTTCCTAAGCTAGCTTTAAATTCCAGACAAAAACCACCTAAGGCTTAATTGGGGCTGGAATAAAGACACAAGGGTCTTGTTAAACTATTGGGAGATCAACGAGAATGATGCATTGCAAAACATATATAACATTAAAGTTATTGTTACTTCTAAGTTAAAAGAAAAAAGTGGTGTGAGAAAGATTTAGCGGGTAAAAGAAAATTAAGTTATTATAAGAAGGTCATCAACCCCACCCTAGAAGATAAAAAATAACTCTCTATTTTAACAAGATCAAAGACTAAAATTAATATAGCAAAGATTAGAACGAATTCTCATGAGCTCCATAGTGAAACATGTCATTGGGCAGTTCCTAAAATGCTACGGATGGAAAAGATTTACCATATATGTGAGAATAGTAACATCGAGGATGAAAACCACTTCCTCTTAGAGTGCCCTATGTACAACCACATTAGATCACAATTTCACAATCTTTGTTACAATACTGACATTCCTAGCCTTTCACAATGTCAAAATTATAGTGACCTCAGGAGGCTTCTCTCCAAGCTCTTTGAGCATAAGAATAAAATCTTAAATCAAAATAAGTAATTTATTTCTTTAGGTCCGATAGACCAATATTTGGTCTCAACGGATGTTAACCATTATCATCATCACTATATTGTTTGTTTGTTTTATGCTTTCCATTTTACTATATTGTAACACTATTATACTAATCATTATCATTATTTAATTCATGTTATTACTATATTGTTTGTTTATATTATGTTTTATGTTTTACTATTTTGTAACACTAATTTGTAACACTGTTATACTAATCATTATCATTATTTAGTTTATGTTATTACTATATTGTTTGTTTGTTTTATGTTTTATGTTTTACCATTGTGTAACACTATTATACAAATCATTATCATTACTTAATTCATGTTTTTACTCTATTAATAATTTTAATTAATGTTATTACTATATTGTTCGTTTGTCTTATGATTTTTCTAAAACTATTTTGTAACACTATTCTTTAACACTATTATACTAATGATTATCATTATTTAATTCATGTTATTAATATATTAATAATTTTAATTCATGTTATTATGATATTATTTAATTCAATTCGTGGTATTACTATATTGTTTGTTTGTTTTATGTTTTATGTTTTACTATTTTGTAACACCATTTTGTAACGCTTTTATACAAATCATTATCGTGATTTAATTCATGTTATTACTATATTAATAATTTTAATTCATGTTATTACTATATTGTTTGTTTGTTTTATGTTTGATGTTTTATTATCGTGTAACGCTATTATATTAATCGTTATCATTATTTAATTCATGTTATTACTATATTAATAATTTCAATTCATTTATTTACTATATTAATAATTTTATTTCATGTTATTGCTATATTGTTAGTTCTTTTTATGTTTTATGTTTTATTATAATGTAACACTATTATACTAATGATTAGCATTATTTGATTCATGTTATTACTATATTGTTTGTTTGTTTCATGTTGTCTGTTTTACTATTTTGTAACACTATTTTGTATCGCTATTATACTAATCATTATAATTACTTAATTCATGTTATTACTATATTAGTAATTTTAATTCCATGTTATTGCTATATTTTTGTTTGTTTTATGTTTTTATGTTTTATATAATTGTACAGTATTTTGTAACACTATTATACTATGATTATCATTATTTATTCATGTTATTACTATATTGTTTGGTTGTTTTATGTTTTATGTTTTACTATTTGTAAGACTATTATACTAATCATTATCATTATTTAATTCATGTTATACTATAATTTTTGTTTGTTATGTTTACTATATTGTAACACCAATTTTTTAACATATTTCTGTAACCTATTATACTAATCATTATCATTATTTAATTCATGTTATTACTATATTTTTGTTTGTTTTATGTTTTACTATATTGTAACACTATTTTTTTAAGACTATTCTGTAACACATTATATACTAATCATTATCATTATTTAATTTCATGTTATTACTATATTGTTTGTTTGTTTTATGTTTTATGTTTTACTATTTTGTTACACTATTTAGTAACATTATTATACTAATAATTATCATTATTTAATTCATGTTATTACTTTATTATTTGTTTGTTTTATGTTTTACAATTTTGTAAGACTATTATACTAATCATTATAATTATTTAATTCATGTTATTACTATATTAATAATTTTAATTCATGTTACTCTTATATTGTTTGTTTGTATAATGTTTTATGTTTTACTATTATGTTACACTATTTTGTAACACAATTATTCTAATCATTATCATTATTTAATTCATGTTATCACTATATTGTTTGTTTGTTTTATGTTTTATGTTTTACTATTTTGTAACACTATTTTGTACCACTATTACACTAATCATTATAATTATTTAATTCATGTTATTACTATATTAGAAATTTTAATTCATATTATTAATACATAGTTTGTTTGTTTTATGTTTTATTATTTTGTAACACTATTTTGTGACATTATTTTTTTTTACAGAAATGGGTAGTGGACTATTAGAAACTTGGCCATAATGCCAAAAAGCGGATTACAAAGGGTGAGTCTAAAACGATAAGTGCTGAAAAGCCTTGCAAGACCATGACACTTATGATTAGCTCAATTATTTTCTTAGATACAACTATATGGTCTATTTCATAGATTTTCCCAAGCTTGTGGGTACAAACAAACTGATTTAATAGAAAGCAATAAAACATGACAATGATCTAATTTAAGGAATTAGTTCCCATATTTCCTGTCCACCTTTGAGCAGAGCACCAGCCGTAAGAAGGGCTGCTTTGTTGGCTTCAATGTCTGCCTCCTTATTATTGGCTCTCAACACATGATAGAAATTTAAATTATGGAAAGAGTCACCAAGATCTAAAATTTTGTGTATTAGCCTTGCTATCCTTAGGTCCTTTGTCTTAGAACGAATCACCATAGTGTTGATAATAACCCGAGAATCTCCAATATCATTGACCTCCTTGATGTTCAGCACTTTCAGAATCTTCAGTCCTTGAAAAAGAGCCAAAGCCTCAGCTTGGATGCTAGAAGCGATGCCCAAGCCCTAGGCGAAGCTATGGATCCTAAAATCAGTTGGGTTTAATATAACTCCTCCAGCACCAGCTCTTCTAGGATTTCCCTTAGCAGCCCCATCAAAAAATAAGGAGTGCATTTTTTGGTTTGCAATCCATCCCTGGAGCTCATTTTCTGTAACCCTTATTTGCCAAACTTTTAGGAGGGGGATACTCTTTACCAATTTTTGGAGCTGTAGGTCGAGAGAAGAGCCCTAATTTTTATCCTGCTCAGTGAGATTTAAATCATCTTTGAGGTCTCTCAGGCACTCTTTTAACTGGCATTTTATTTTAACTGCCACTAGCTTGACGTCCTGCTCACAGTTTCGGAAAATCCTTTTGTTTCCCTCTAGCAAGATCTGCCAGTAGATAATTTTAGGGAGAATTAACCAAGCCACTCTAATAATTTTGTTTTTTGGAGGAGGACCAAGGTACCTTTGGAGTCATCTATCAAAAAAAACTAGCAGTGGAGGAAGGAAACTCAAAGCTGGGACTCAGAGTGTCCAGCAGCACGGACCAGATCTGCAAAGTAAAGGAGCAATTTAGCATCAAATGTGAAACGGTTTCCTAGTTTTCCTTGCAAAGTCTACACCTCGAAGGGCCATGGAAGCCATGCTTCAGCAGATTATTGTCAGTCAAGATTTTGGAATGGCATAACAACCAATTGAAAAAATCAATTTTTGGCAGCGAAGGGTGGTACCAAATCCCTTTCCAAGGATTTGGATTCATGGCCACATGGGGGCGCTTGCATAGCTTGGCGTATCCTTGAGCAACAGAATAACCACCAGCCTGCACACCCCAACCTCTAGTATCCCTACTTTGCATCCGCAATGGAGCTAATCCATGAAGTTTGGAGAGTAGTTCCTCGCGTTGTATAGACAAATCTGGGGGCGTTTCAATTTTCCATCCAGCCCAATGAGATTCTTGCCAGACTGAGATATCCCACAGGGAACGCATACTAGCATCCATCCACCTACAAAAACCTTGCAGGGAGGGGCTGTCTCCCAGCGGCTCCTTGTTCATATTCTGTCTGTCCAAAGGTTGATCCTTTTTCCATTGCCAGGGACCCAGTAGGCATGAGTATTTATAAGCGGACAGGCTTTTGAACAGAGCTTTTGGAAGGGCAAATTCAGAAGCGGCAGAGGATGGCCTAGACAATGGGAATGTTACCCATAAATATTTTTTCCAAAGAGCTAGATGAGCCCAGCCAGGGATCGGAGCTATAATCCTCCAAATGAGCTTAGCCCCCATGGTGATATTTTGAACTCCAAGATTTTTGAAATTCAAGCCTCCTTCTAAGAGCGGTTTGGATATGGAATCCCAACTGACTAAGGAAAACTTTTTCTCATTTTGCTTGCCCCCCTTCCAAAAAAATTTCCCAATGATCTCCATTTTTCTGAGAATCCCGGAGGGAGCAAGAAGAACAGAAAACTGAAACAAGGGAAGACTGTTAAGCACATATTTAATGAGGACAAACTTACTAGCAATGTTCAGCCAGGAAAAGCCCTAGTCAAGCTGTTTGTTCTTGAATTTCTCCAGTTGGGGAAGCCAATCTCTGTTGAAGGCTCTTTTAAGAAAGACAGGAAGGCCCAAATACTTGAAGGAAGTCCAATTTGAGGAGGCTGCGAAACCAAAAGTTCCAAAAGTGGAATTGAGCATGCTGGAAGTGGTGTTCTAGCAATAGATATGGCATTTTCCAATGTTTAAACTGCTTCCCAAAATCAAACAGAATTCATCTAGGACTCCTTTAAATCTAGAGACTATAAGCATAGAGGCAGCTCCTAATAACAAGGTGTCATTCGCAAAGAGGGCATGGTTGATGTTTTTAACACCTCTTGCTATACATATCCCAACAATTTCTTGATCCATCTATTTTTTGTCTAAATAGAATCTGAGGACAGAGGCTTGAAGAACAAATAGAAGGGGTGAGAGTGGGCACCCCTGCCTAAGCCCTCCTATGGCTTTGAAAAGGTTAGCAGCTCTACCATTTATTGGAGTGATCCAAGGCTCCGAAATGCAGGCCCGAATCCAATTTATAAATTTCTCCCCAAATCCAACTTTGTGTAAGAATTTCAGCAAAAAACTATGCTTGACTCTATCAAAAGCATTCGCTAAATCAAGCTTGACAACCATACCGTTTTCCTTGGGACTCATACTTGAGTGGATTGCCTCTTGGACCAGCATGTAGTTGTCCACTATCTGTCTCCCTTGAATGAATCCTCCTTGGCTTTCTGGAATGAGTTTGGGGAGGATGAGCTTAAGTATATTAGCAATAACTTTAGTAACCAGTTTATAACCGATGTTACATAGCGATATCAGACGAAACCTGTTGAAAGTATTGGCTCCTTTCTCTTTGGGAATGAGAGCAAGAAAAGCAGTGTTCATGCTTCCTCCAATTTTCTGGCAAGCTTGGGACTTGATAACCATTTTGTATGGATCCTTTTCCATAATCTACTACCAAGATTGGAGGATTCTGGCTGTAAAACTGTCCGGTCCAAGGGCTTTGTCTAGGTCCACGTCAAAGAGGGCATCCTTGACTTCATTCTTAGTGACTTTAGCTTCAAGAAGGTGATTCATTTCAATAGTAATAAAGGAGGGAACCACGTCAGTCATATCAAAGCTTTGGTCCAGATTTTTATCTTCACTATATAGGCTTTTAAAATGAAGGGAGGCAGCTTTTTTGATGCTTGCATTGTCTTTATGAATAATAGTGCCATCTTTAATTTCGGAAATGGCATTGGTGCATTTCCTAGCCTGACCTTGTTTATGGAAGAAGGAAGAGTTCCTGTCCCCTTCTTTAAGCCAAAGACTGCGTGACTTAAGTCTCTAGTACTCTTCTTCTGTTAGACAAGCCCTGTGGAAGTTTTGTTGTAGGTAGGCTTCTTTGTCTGGAAATGCTTTGGTTATATCAGTTATTTCAGCTTGGAGGTGGTGACTTTCCAGACTGCATTGAAGAATTTTTCTTTCATTTGCTGGATTGGGTAGAGTTTTGACCTAGCTTTTAAAATCTGTTTTCACTCTTCTGAGCTTCTCCTCCCAGACAAAAAAGGGGGAGCCCTTTACTAGATGCCTCTAGATGTCCTTAACTAAATGCATGAAGTTTGATTCATTAGTCCAGAGCAGGCTGAATCTGAAGGGGATTTGACCAAGGTCAAGATGAAACACCAGTTCCAGCTTGATGGGTTTATGATCAGAAGTGTTGCAAGGGAGAATGTGAACTCTAGATTCTAATCCAAGCAGAAGAAAAGAGCTTTGAATTAAGAATCTATTCAATCTAGTAGCGATATGGCCAGGACCAATTCTTTTGTTAGTCCAAGGGAACATACCCGAGATTGGCTTGATGTCCAGGAGGTCCCAGTCCTGCATAAGGTCCTCTACCCATTCCCTTGCCAAATCTCGAGCAATGATGCCTCCTCTCTTTTCTATTGAAAGGAGAGTAAGATTGAGATCTCCTGCTATGATGATATTCTCCAGATTGACTAGATCTGCTTGGGTTCCTATGGAGTCCTAGCAGTACTTCTTTTCCACAACGTTCACAGGGATGTACATGTTGAAGAGGATGATAATCTCTTTTGAGTCTAAGTGTAGCAATTTTAAGAGAATCTAGTGAGTATTGAGGGATTCAGTGGTGAAAACGAATTTGCTAGCATTCCAAAGAGTGGCCAGCCCTCCAAAAGCCCCTCGAGCTGAGATAGCTTTCGCCTCACATTTTCTCCAAAGTTTCTTGCTTGCCTGAAGGAAGACGGAGTCTTCCAGTTTGGTCTCCTGGATGAGAATTATGTTGGGAGTTTATGTTCTTATTAAACTTCTAGTGGCTTCTTCTTTGATTCCGCTCCCCATACCTCTACAGTTCCAGGAGACTATCTTCATCATTTATATTTCTAGTTGGCTCCCTTGGAGCCTTGGGGCTAGTTTCTTGCCAACTTTGCTTTTGATGCTAGGAGCTTATCAAGAGTTGGCTTGCTACCTTGAAGCTTATCCTTGAAGGTTTCCTGCTCTCTTTTTTCCCCGTCTGTTTTGCGGCCTCTTGTGGATCTCCTTATCGAAGCTTGGGATTCTCCTTTTCCCCTTCTTCCTCCGAGCACTCTGATTCATGCTCCTCTTCCTCTCCTGTGATAATGCTTCCTTTGGAGCTCTCAGCCATTGCCAAATCTATTGTTGTTACACCACTTTCAACCATTGCCTCTGTTGGTGGAACACCGCTTCCAGCTTGATCAACTCCATTTCCAGAACCTTTGGGGGCTTTAGAGGGAGGGGTTGATTTTTATTTTTCTGGTTCCTGAGATTCCTCTATTTGTGAGCTTAGAGGGTAAAATTTTTTTTCTTGATCCTTTTTGGGAGGGGGTCGCTGAGGGGGCGCCTGTGGACCTCTTCTGTTTGGACTAGCCTGCTTTTGGGATTTCCTGGTGTGCTTGACCTGATTCCAAGCTTCTTCTTTACCCTGTTCTGGTTCCACATTGGTTGGGAAACCTCTGGCGAAGTGTTCGTAGACATGACATTTTTGACATTTGAAAGGTAGCTGCTCATAATCCAACTTCTGCAGATGGGACCAGCTTCCTACTTTGATTTTGATGGCTTCCAGGGGACCCACCTCTAGGTCTACTTCTATGCATATATGAGCACAATCATATTGATATTTGTTGTTTTCCCTATCTATGAACTTCCCAAGGGCATTTCCGATGTGTTTCAGCGAGTCCCAGTTCCAGCAATGGACTGGAAGATTAGGAATTTCTGACCCAAATAGGGACCGCCGAAGCAACATGGACTGCAAAGTCGAAATCTGGGATCCATCTGTTGAGGTACAAGCCCTAGGGGCCCATGAAATAGGGGCCATTGTGGAAGAATAGATCCTTGTCCTCCTTTGTGGTGAATTCGAAAAGTTAATATCCTCGACCTAAGAAGTAAGAGGTGATGCTGATCTTGATCAGAGGAGCCCAGTTCCTACTTACTCAAGACTCAGTGGTCTTAGGAGAAGGCCATAGGTTGGTGAATTAACCAACAAGAGCCCACTCAGCCAAGGAGAGGGCAACCTGAATCGGGGTCTCTAGTGGCAGGGAGATTTCAGGAATGTCTTCCAAGTGCTAGAAAAACTTGGCTGCTTCGCTCTTCTTCTTTTGTGGCAAGCCGGCCAAGAGCCGAGAAAAAGCTTCGGCAAAAGAGGGCAGGCCATCCTAGGGTGAGCTTGGGTCCTCCATGAGGGCAAGCCTGGCTTAAACTTCTCGCCCAGCAGAAGACGGACGCTCTAAACAGCAGAAGCTCAAAGGGGAATGCTGAGAAGGGGCGCAGATGGCCCAAAGCCTCATGCCGCAGAGCAACAGGGGTGTAGAGGAACCGAGATGCAGCTAGGGTATGGCTGCTCCAGAGCACGCGCTAGGGTATAGCTGATTAGTGTAATAATGTCATGAAAAAACACTATTTTGTGACATTATTACACTAAGCATTATCGTTATTTAATTCTTGTTATTACTATATTAATAATTTTAATTCATGTTATTACTATATTAATAATAATGTCACAAAAACACACAATTTTGTGACATTATTACACTAATCATTATCGTTATTAAATTCTTGTTATTACTATATTAATAATTTTAATTCATGTTATAACTATATTAATGATTTCAATTCATGTTATTACTATATTGTTCGTTTGTTTTATGTTTTATGTTTTACTATATTATAACACTATTTTGTAACACTATTATACTAATCAATATAATTGTTAATTCATGTTATTATGATATTAATAATTTCAATTCATGTTATTACTATATTATTTCTTTGTTTTATGTTTTATGCTTTACTATTCTGCAACACTATTTTATAACACTATTATACTAATCATTATCATTATTAATTTTTGTTATTACTATATTAATAACATTATTTCATGTTATTACTATATTGTTTGTTTGTTTTATGTTTTCTATTTTTTAACACTATTATACTAATCACTATCATTATTTAATTCATGTTATAACGATATTAATAATTTTAATTGATGTTATTTCTATATTGTTCGTTTGTATTATGTTTTACTATATTGTAACACTATTTTGTAGCACTATTATACTAATCATTATAATTATTAATTCACGTTATTACTATATTAATAATTTTAATTCATGTTATTACGATATTGTTTATTTGTTTTATGTTTTATGTTTTACTATTTTGTAACACTATTATACTTATCATTATGATTATTTAATTCATGTTATTACTATATTGTTTGTTTGTTTTATGGTTTATTATATTGTCGTGCTATTTTGTAACACTATTATTCTAATCATTATCACTACTTAACTCACGTTATTACTATATTAATAATTTTATTTCATGTTATTACTATACACTTTGTTTGTTTTATGTTTTATGTTTTCTATTTTGTAACACTATTATACTAATCATTATCATTATTTAATTCATGATATTACTATATTTATAATTTTAATTCGTGTTATCACTATATTGTTCATTTATTTTATGTTTTACTATATTGTAACACTATTTTGTAACACTATTATACTAATGATTATCATTACTTTACTCATGTTATTACTATATTAACTATTTTAATTCGTGTTATTACTATATTTTTTGTTTGTTTTATGTTTTAATATTTTGTAACACTATTATACTAATCATTATCATTATTTAATTCATGTTATTACTGTATTTTTTTTTGTTTTACATTTTATGTTTTACTATTTTGTAACACTATTGTACTAATCATTATCATTATTTAACTCATGTTATTACTATATTAATAATTTAAATTCATGTTATTACAATAAAGTTTGTTTGTTTTATGTATTATGTTTTACTATTTTGTAACACTATTATACTAATCATTATCATTATTTAGCTCATGTTATTACTATATTTATAATTTTAATTCATGTTATTACTATACAGTTTGTTTGTTTTATGTTTTACTATTTTGTAAGACTATTATACTAATCATTATCATTATTTAATTCATGTTATTACTATATTTTTTGTTCGTTTTATGTTTTATGTTTTACTATTTTGTAACATTATTTATGTTTTATGTTTTACTATATTGTAACAATATTTTGTAATGCCATTTATCTTTTACGATTTATTATTTTTAACATTATTTTGTAAGACTATTAAACAAATGATTATAATTATTTAATTCATGTTATTAATATATTAATAATTTTAATTCATGTTACTACTATATTGTTTGTTTGTTTTATTTTTTACTATTTTGTAACACTATTTTGTGACACTATTATACTAATTATTATCATTATTTAGTTCATTGTTAGGCCCCTATACTAGTAGTGTAATCCCTTATTGTTATTAGTACAACCCACTTATTATATTGATGTACCAATTTAGTGCCCATATTGTTACTATTGTGCCCCATAGAAGCCCACTATTGTTTTAATTGTGGCACTTACTTATTATTGTTATGTCGGCTTTGATTATGTTTTATGACCTCCTTAGACTCTATATATATAAAGAGGTCTTTTCATATCATCCAAGGAATTGTTCATTTATGTAATGTAGGGAGGTTGCCCTGATGAGGCTGAATATCTAAGGCCATGATCTTATCTTGTCTATCTTTTCTTGAGCTGGTTTCATAACATTTAGTATCAGAGCTTTGGATTCTAGAGTTTCGGTGCTCCAAACAGGTCATCGTGGCATTTTCGCTATAACTTTTTTCTGCGTCGTTTCAGAAGCTAAAAAAAACCCATTTGAGAAGAAATCGTGCTAAATCTCGGGTCCAAATTTCAGAGCTTTTCGCACTATATTTGCGGAGATATGATCTGAGGAAGTTGGTATTTTTTAGGACTCCTGAATTACATTGCAAATAGATCCAAAAGTTGTAACAGTGACACGTGGCACTTCATACATGTTCTCTCTTCTAGAAACGTCTATAATCAGGTCATCTTGGAATATTGTGCATAACTCTTTCTTGGAGAATCCAATTTGGATCAGACTAGTGCCATTGGAAAGAGGATGCAGTGGGCTACTACAGGTCACAATTTTGAGAACTTAAAGATCCGAAAGTACAGAGTTACAGTCATTTCAAGATCGAGCTCCTAAAATCAAGAAAAAGCAAGATGAGTAAGTTTGATGGCAAGGATCTGGTAAATTGGATACTTCAGATGGAGCAATGGTTTGATCTACATGGTGTACCACTATTACAAAAGGTATGTATTTCATCTTCATATTTAGAACTGGATCAATTTTTATGGTATGAAGGGTTTTTTCTCATAAACAACTTGTTATGTGGTCAATTTTCATAGAGGAAATGATAGCACATTATGAGGATACAACGAGCAACACCGTCTTTGGAGCAACACCACAACAATTGGAAAGAGTAAAAGGGCTTTGTGACATAGTGGAAAGAAAAATTATGGAAACTAGGATGCATACCCCTCATAACTATAAAGACAGAAGTGTTGTTTCTCCTAGCCTTCCACAACCTACAAGGGTTACACCACAACAATTGGAAGAAAAAAGAGAAAAAGGACTTTGTTACAATTGTGATAGCAAATGCACTAAAAGTCATAAGTGTGATGAGAAGAAATTATTTTACATAGAATATGAAGAGGAGGAAGAAAAGGATCAAGAAACATCATAAGAAGAGGATATACATGAAGACCCCACCCTAGAGAAAGAAGAAATGAATCAGACCATATCTTGTAAAGCATTGGCAAGAATTACCACTCCTCAAATTCTCAATATAGAAGGACATATTAAGAAGAAAAAGGTGTAATAAGTGAAAGATCACATTGAGAAAGAAGAAATGAATCCAACCATATCTTGTAATTCATTGGTCAAAATTACCACTCCTCAAACTATCAAGATAGAATGACATATCAAGAAGAAAAATGTTCAAGAAGTGAAAGATCATGTCGAGCATCAAGAAATGAATCCGACCATATCTTGTAAAGGATTGGAAGAAATTAAAACTCCTCAAACTCTAGAGATAGAAGGACATATCAAGAAGAAAAAGGTTTAAGCAGTGAAATATCACATCAAGCATAACCAACAAGTTCTCCAACTTTTAAAGGATAACGCCACTTCAGTGCAAAATCGAACGAAACAACAAGTACATAAACATCGTAGTGAAAAATGTTTTGATGTAGGTGATTACGTATTTTTACTACTACATCTCAAGCAATCTATTTATGAGAAGGAAATGTTGGCAATACTACATGCACTTAAAAAATGGTGACATTACTAAGTGGGAAGACTCTTCAAGGATGAGGATGTGGAAGCATTGTTTTGTGCTATTTCTATTATCCAACCATATTGGATAAACGAAGAAAGGGATGAATGGAAGAAGGAAGAAGTATGGCCACTTATTCAAAAGTTGCAAAAGATCTCAATTCAAACAATATTGCCAGAAATTGAAGAGGAAGGAAAAACCATATTGGAACCTGGAGTAGTCACAG
>APFE031067006.1:0-21268 GCA_000404065.3 Pinus taeda
TTAGCAAACAGAATTATGTATAATGACATTCACCTCATTTTCGTAATTGTCAATTCACACTAATAGTGTGAGTCACTGAGATAAAGATTGACATTTCATATTTAAGCATTAACTTTGTACACATTCTCTTGACTGTGAAGAAAGCAATTTAAACATTGAGTTTTTAAATTTCACCATTAGTTTTTAAACTTTGAAATTTTGTGTTTTTTACTGCAAAAACAATTAAAGAGCCAGAGTTTCTAACTTTGGAACTATTGATTTTTTACTTCAAAAGAAAATAAATATTATTTTGAAATTTAACCTTTAATTTTTCACTTTTCAATCAAGTATTTCCTCTTTCTAACTTTGAAATTAGTTTTCATATCATATAGCTTTTCATCACTAGCCAAACCTACCTTTTCTTGAGGTCCTAGTTATGAGATTATCACATTCGCTTTTTCTTGTTTTTCCGTGTTCCTCCCCATATTAAAAAGAAATATATAATTTTTGTTCTCCCCATACGGAAAGGAGAGATAACTCTTATGGAGTTTGATATCAACCAAGCCAAACAAGGGTTGGGGGACATAGCGAAATTGCCAATCTTTTACCTCAAAAGAAGTATTTTAAATTTAACTTTTAATTTTTTACTTTGTTTTTTTTAAATTTAAATACAAATTATTTTGGTTTGTATTCTTTTAATTTAACACGTGGTTTTTTTGACTCAATGTAATTTATATTCTATTTTTAATTTTAAATTTAACTTTTAATTTTTTACTTTACTGTCTTTAAATTTTAAAGGTAAATTACTTTGGTTTGTATTTGTTTTAATTCAACCGGTGGATTTTTTTACGGAATCTGATTTATACTCTGTTTCTAAATTTAAGTTATCTTTTGCTTTTTCGGGCTGTACTTTCTAAAATTAGGTAACTTGTTGCTTTTATGGGCTGTCTTATTGAGTTCGAGCCGTTCGCTTCCCTTCATAGCCTTTTTATCACAATTGCAAATTTACGTTGTTATTTTTTTTCGGGCTGTACTTTCTGAATTTAGGTAATTTTTTTTATTTTATGGTCTGTCTTCTTGAATTCGAACGGTTCCATTCATAGCCGTTTTCACACACTCGCAATCTCACGCGGCCAATATGCGACGATTTCGAAACTATGCTCATGCCCAATTGTTTGAGTATAGTGTTTTAATTTGTAACGCCAATTTTGTTGGCTCTGTATCTTTGTTGGGAAACTATGGATACTGTTTATTTTGTTTGCACATTTGAAGCCATGCCTCTGAAGATCGTCTGTTCGGTGTATCTTTGTCGAGAGAGAGTCAGACTGAATATATTAAGATCATGTGTTCGATCCACGCTCAACGCCCTTGTCACTTCATAAGTCTACCTCCAATCAAGCTTGAGGTAAGTAGCCATTTCTGTCAATTCAAATTAGCTTAACATTCCATGCCTCTTCTTCGATCTTTGTTTATAATTTTTTTCCTGCAACTATGGATGTCGTTTATTTTGTTTGCATATTTGAAGCCACGCCTCTTCTTCGAGCCTTGCGTTAAAGTATGGATTTTAAAAACATTTGACAACTATGGATACCTTTTATTGACAATTTTCTTTGCACAATGTAATGTGTTGTTTACAAATATTTTGTAGAGCTATGGAGATCGTTTATGGATATGTTGTTTATAAATTTTTTCTATAGCTATATATATGGATATGTAATTTATAAAAATTTTCCATAGCTATGGATATCGTTTTTGGATAAATTTTTTTTGCATATTTGAAATGTTGAACACTGGTTTATAATTGTTTTTCTACAACTATGGGAAGTACTTATTGATACTTTTCACATATTTATACCTTTAGTGTTTCATTATACATTTGTTCACACGTTGAAAATCCTCAATTACTATATCGGCCCAATCCTCTTCACTGAACTTTGGTCTTATGGTTAAGATATCAATCATTGATACACGTAGCCCCGAAATTATGATGCAAAAAACATATAAATTCTTGCAAACATTCACCTCTTTCTTGGTTTGTTAAATGATGCATTGCAAATGTTCTTGGGTGGGTGATAAAATATGATGTCTGATTTAAATTGATGTCTGATTTTTTTATCTATATTCTAATATGAAAATAGATTCAGCATAGATTCAGCTTCTTTTTATTGGAATTGGAATTTGGTACTCATATTATATATTTTTGAAATTTTGAATTTAAAAGTAAATTCAATAGTTTAAATTTTATTTTTAAATATAAAATTTATTTTTAATTAATTTTTAAATATAGACATGTAGAAATATGAATATGTGGAAAATAGTTAAAGCTATTTTTTTTTTTCCAAATAAAACAGCCCTCTTAAACTACACTACACTTCGATTACTCCATGTTCACTTTTGTTGTTCACCACGCTTACAACTTTGATATTGAAAATCATAGGTGGCCACACATAAGTTTAATCACCTTTATCATAAATTTGTTAGTGAAATTCCGAAAATAGTATTTGACTTAAACTATCAAACTAAATCAAATTTTACTAATTAAATTGTTGTGCTCATAATTACTTATTCATAGTGTAATTTTTTATACATATTATTTGTTATATTATCATGTATATATTGATATCTGAATTTTGTCAATAAGTATTATAAATAAAAAGAATGAAATGATATGCAATTTTATTTTATTTAAGCTTGGACAAAGAGGAGGAGGAGGAGGAGGCACACGAGCAAGCGTAGGAGTCAAAGGAGAAGGTGGAGGCGAAGGTAGAGGAGGTAGAGAAGAGGAGAGGAGGAGGCATAGGAGAGGAGGAGGAGGAGGCACAGGAGAGGAGGAGGAGGAGGCAAAGGAGGAGGATGAGGTGGAGGTGAAGGCAGAGGCGGAGGAGGAGGTGGAGGAGCCAGAGGTAGAGACAAGTGTTAAGGTGGTAGGGGAGGACAAGGACGAGATGGAAGAAGAGGAGGAGGAGCATGAGGAGGACGAGACAATGGTGAGGAGGAGTAGTTGAAGGCACAGGCGGTGGCGAGGGAGGAGGCAACGGAGGATGCGGGGAAAGAGGAGGAGGATGTGGTGGAGGAGGTGGAGAGGATGGGGCAGTAGGGAGGGGGTTAGCGAAAATGGCAGAGGAGGCAGTGGACGCAAAGGAGGTGGACAAGGAGGAGGATAAGGAATAGGAGGCAAAGGGGAAGGTGGTGATAGTGGTGGTTGTGACAGATGAAGAGGAGGAGCATGTGGTGGTGATGGTGGTGGTGGAGGTGGAGGAGGATGAGGAGGCGGTGAAATGAGTTGATGAGGAGGTGGAGGTGGTGGTGGAGGTGGAGTAGAAGGAAGTGGAGGAGGTGGTGGCATTGGATTAAGAGGAGGAGGAGGAGAAGGAAGAGGAGGAGGTGGTGTTGTTGGTGGAGGTTGAGGTAGTGTTGTTGTAGGAGGAGGTGGAGGTTGACGTGGTGTTGGTGTAGGAGGAGGTGGAGGTGGAGGATGAGGAGCAGGAGAAGGCAGAGGTTGAGGTCAAGGAGGAGGAGGAGAAGGAGGAGGAGAAGGGCGTGGTGGTGGAGGAGGAGGTAGACATAGAGATGAGGAGGAGGAAGAGCAGGAAGTGGAGGAGGAGGAGGTGGTGCTGGAGATGGAGAAGGAGGAGGAGGAGGAGGTGGAGGTGGATGTGGGGGTGGAGGTGGAGGTGGATGTGGGGGTGGAGTTGAAGGTGGTGGGGAGGTGGTGGTGAAGTAGGAGGTCGTGGAGGTATAGGTGGATATGGCATAGGAGGTGGTCGAGGTATAGGTGGATGTGGAGGAGGAGGAGGTGGTTGAGAAGGGTGTGGAGGAGGAGGATGAGGAGGAGGCAGAGGTGGAATTGGTGGCGAAGGAAGAGTGGAGGTGGAGGAAGAGTAGAGGTGGAGGTTGAGGTGGAGGGGGAGGTGAAGGTTTACATGGAGATTTAGGTGGAGGAGGAGGAGGAGGACAGAGAGGAGGAGGAGGAGGTGGTCGAGGAGGTTGAGATGGAGGAGGAGAAGGAGTAGGAGGAGGAGGAGGAGGAGGGAGTGGAGGAAGTAGAGTTGTAGGTGGTGGTGAATAAGGAGGCAAAGGAGGAGGACGAGGAGGAGGGAGAGGTGAGTGAAGGTGGAGTACAAGGAGGAGGAGTTGGTGGAGGTGGTGGTGGATGAGGAGGTGGAGGAGGAGGAGCAGGAGGAGGTGGTGGATCTAGAGGTGGTGTAGAAGGCGTAGGTAGAGGAGGTGGAAGAGGAGGTGGAAGAAGAGAAGGAGGTAGCAGAGGTGGTGGAGGTGGTAGAGGCAGAGGTGGTGGAGGTGGTAGAGGCGGAGATGGTGGAGGAGGTGGATGCGGAGGTGGGGCAAGAGGAGGTGGTGGAGGAGGAGGAGGAGATGGTGGTGGAGGAAGAGGAGGAGGAGGATGTGGTGGTTGAGGAGCTGGTGGTAGAGGTGGAGTTGGAGGAGGTGGTGGAAGATGAGGAGGTTAACGAAATATTCCCAGTTCTACCACAAGCTTGAGAAGGGTCAGGGGATATAATTTTACCCTTTTCAAACACTGAAAAATAAGAAGAAATCAAAGAAAAATTATGCACAAGACCATTTAAATTTTACATATAATCACCTACCATAGAATATCCTAAGGAGATTACAAGTTAAGACTCACAGTGTTTGAAACCAATTCAGGCATCAACATATAATACTTATTGACAAAATATTATAATGGGAATTTAAGTACAAGGACCACAATACCTATAGAAGTTAGACTCAATTTCGTGAGAAGTGTTGGAGCATACGCAATAAAAGGGAAAAATACTAAAGAAGCATAGAATTGCAACAATTTTTGGCATCATCTATTGGATGAGACACCTTGTAGTAACTTCGACATGTCAAAGATGTATTCATTGAAATAAAAAGATATATAATGGTGGTAGATAAAAAAATGCAGGAACATCAACTATTCATTTCAACCAAAGTTAGCATATAAAGTGGAAGTTCGACACACACATATAATGGAGGATGTTTGAGTGAATGCAACAAGAAAACAATAAGTGCTAGAGTTCAAACTGAATTCTAGTTCACCTCGTGAAACTACCGCAACAATTGTAGAATAAAAGGATTATCAAGATAAAATGTCACCTAAACAGGCTGGTACTCAGGAAGTCCCATACAAGAATACTATGTCAGAAGATATATTAAAGGAAATTCTAGAGAAAGTTAATCTACAAATAGATGTTACCTCAACCTCCCCTATAACTGACGAACAAGTTCCTCTAGTAGAGTCAAATACACCAAACACTTGAGCTCCATAAATAAAGAAAGGCTAAAAGAAACATCTAGTAAGAAACTCACCTAAGGCATGCTTGAGATAAATAAATATTTCAAGCCCTAGAAAATTTTGTGAGAGGATAGAAGAAAAAAATTAAAATAAGGATGTTGTATAGTAGAAATATTTAGGAGAGGCAATGACAATAAAGGGATATTTGGTTAGAATGTTAGAACTAGGAAATAAAAAAAAATAATATAAATATTCCAAGCAGAATTGCAATCCAATAGTTTCTACAACAATTGGTCAATCAGAGTGAGCAACTAACTCCTCATGTAAATAAATTGATAAAATGATAGTTCAAGGGAATTAAAAAATATCCACTATAATTCATAAGGCTCACCAAGAATTTAACCAAGAAAAAGAAGAGTTAGAAAAAACATTATATCACAGAGCCCAATGTTTTTATTATTTTCCAAATATATTTATCGCCCACATGTGATCAGATATAAACTCAATAATTTATATTTTTAGAATCATACTCCCGACAAGTAACTCAACCTTGAGAAAAGTCTACCCATGAGAATTAGGTTTTATAGGAGAAAAATATTAATCCCAAATAAAAGACGAGAAAAGACAGTGGTTTAGAGAAGGGACAAGAGTAAAAGTAGAATATGCCAATGTTATTGATCATTTTCATGGAATCATTAATAAAGTTCAACTATATTGATTATTTTCATGGAATTGTTAATAAAATGAAACTATTAGAACATCAAATACTAGTTGATCAAGAATTGTCAAGGTACATATCACTAACTGACAAGGTACAATATTTGAGATATTTTAAATCATTTGATGCCCATGAAAGTAATTTGCATGGAAATGATATATATTTGATCAAGATATGAAAGTCATTACACCAAATAATTATCAAACAACATTCCCTATGACTTCAACAACAGCACCTGCAATAGCACAATCATCTCAGTCATCTTCACAATGACATAAATTCAATTTCTTTGAGCCAAGATTTTAGGATTTGGTCTCTCTTCTGAACAACAATATCACACTCAGGAATTTGAAATTGAATGTTCCAATTAGTCAGCCAGGGAAGGGAAAAGAAGAGGAATTAACATTTCAAATCTTGCAGATGTAATTCAAGAAGTTCTATTTGACCACGAAACTAGATCTTCTAATTAGCCAACCACCCTTCTGGACAAACTTTTATTTCATTATAAGGATTTAGATTTTTTATTTTATGGTGTATCAAATTTTGTACAAATTTTGTAAGACTCCAAATATTCTTCTCTTTGTCATAAAGAATGAATTAAGAGTAGGGAAGACGTTGTAGGGGCTAGTCGACTTAGTTGACCATCCCAAACAATTCAATAATTGATATTATAAAGTCGATCAACTCTCTAGTCGATTCAAGATTCGAAGTTAGATAGACTAAATTGGTTTTGACTTAAATTATTTTGATATCTCGACATAAATAATATATATATCTAATATATATAATATATATTTATATATATATATATAATATTATATAATAAATATAAATCTGTGTGTGTGTGTGTGTGTGTGTGTGGTGTATGTATATTATATAAATATATATAGATATGGAAATGTATGCATCATTGTATCTTTTTTGATTGTCTTCTCAAGACAATATAATATAAAGTAACAATATATTGGTTCTCTCCTACATCGTTTCTCTTCTTCTATTCCTATGTTCTTTATCTTCATGTGATTTCTTGTTTTCCTTTCTCCTAGTAACTAATGGTCACTGTCTACTACACTACAACAAGTATATATCTTTTTTTTGGAATATTTTACTAAAAACTAAAATACTGTAAAATAATGGTGCGTTGTTTAATGAATCATAAAATGCTATTAAATATTTGTGAATCATTTGCTTAATTATAAAACCTTGTAAATTATTGGTGAATCCATCATTTAATCTTTACATCATGTTATTTTTCCTTCTTATGCACTATTTCTCTAATAGAAAAATAATTATCAAATTACTTCGGTTCAAATAAACCAACATTGTTAGGATTTGGTGGTTCATCACCATCTATAACTTTTTTCAACTCCTTAGTGTGTAACTATTATAATAACTATTGTGTTTTCTTCTTCAATCAAAACTCTAATAATTGTTTATCAATACGAAAAATTTTGAAATTACAAAAAATGCACGATGAGATTGACTAAAAGAAAAAATATGTAATGAAAGTTAATATCTTATATGATAAAAAAAATAATTATCACAAACTCATTATAAGGCCACAATTTTCGAGTTCAAAAATATAGCGCACAAAGAAAAATGTTCATTACTTAGTATAACATGTTACAAAATAAGTATCATTAAAGGATTTCAACTTCAAAAATGAAATACAGTAAGAAGATCCAAGAATGAATGAAGGGACCCAACTAGAGCTTTTAATGACCATTCCTTACAAGGGAGAATGGTGTAAGGTTAAAAAGAAGAAATTGAGAAAAGGGTGACATGTTTACCACTATTTTGGAGTTGTATTTTTTGCCTCTGTGATCACCAGTTTTGATTTCCATGATTGAATGCATTTTTCAACATCTACAACATGTAATTTTATTTTCATTAATAAAATTAAGATTTTTCGTGAGGAAAAAAAAATATATTAATTAAAAATAATTATAAAAGAATATGATTCTCAAACACACATTGAATAGTATAGTGGTGGTGACCAAAAAAAAAAGAAAGAAAACTTTGTCATCAATGGTGTCATGGTCAGTTATCGAAATATGTGAAATTATATTAAATTGAACATGGATAGGTTAATGAAAGCATTCAATTCATTTGAAGTGTATCTCTTGTATTGGATACTATGCATTCTTGAAATAATCATAGAAGTTATTTGTATTACCTTCCATATGGTATATTATAATAGAAGTTTTTTGCATGTTTTGGAATTCATAGACACAGAAACACAAACAAGAGCAAAGACAAACAAGTAAATACATTACATAAAATAAAAACACAAACATTTAAAATCCTATCATCATGAAACACCCATTTCTAAAAAATTATAAATACTTATAAAATAATTTTATTCTCAAATATGCATTGAATAAGGATACTTACAAAAAAATCCATGGTCATTTGCAAAAATAAATGAAATTTTGTTAAACTATCAGTTGTATAATTTTCTAAGTTATATAAATGGTGCATGCAATCAGTAGAAGTGTTAAGTACTACCCGTTGTATAATTTTCTAAGTTCTCTAAATTGTGCATGCAATCAGTAGGAGTCGTATGAATGGATTGCGTAGTTGTGGTGATGGATTTTCCCAATTAAATGTGGCCCAATTCCCTAGGAAACTACACAATGAAGTAGGAGTTTGGAAAACAACAGATTTGTCTAAGTATTGGATTGAGTTGGTTTGTGAAGCAGTGAGATAATTTATACTTGTGTAGATATTTTTTTCAGGTTGAACAAGCATTATATTTTCTACTGAGATATTTTCATCAATGAAATATACAAATAGTAGGGTTTTTAGCTATTACTTTCCCCAGTAAAAATATTGTGTTATGTGTGATTTAAATTCTTCCTTTTTTGCTTCGTGATTTCATCGAACAATTTTTGTTTTCGCTCATGAGTAGAGTAGATTCAAGTCTTTTGTTATAGCATATTACATAAGCAATTTAAATCTACAGGCCCAACCTCTCTACAACATCAATCCTTCCAATTTTTTGAATTAATATTGAATTTGGTTGAAATCAATGATTTTCACCTCAAGTTAGGGTAAAAAACTTATAATCATTCACCTCTTGTCATTATTGAAGATTATGAAAGTGTTGAACCCGAAGGGAATACTGAGATCAAGAGGATGAATAGAATGTATAAGAATAAGAAGCAACAAGGATTTCATCTCCTTTCCCACAATTTCCACAAAGGTTGGAAGATAAGAAGCCCATCAAGCTACAACCACTTTGTCATACGGGCTTACAAATATTTATGTAAAGATTCTCCTTCTTAGAGCCATCAAACTAAATACCAATTTACAAAAATTTCATCAAGGAATCATGTATCAAAGGGCTAGGAAGAAATAAAATGAATACTCCTACCATTCATGTATGGGACAACTTTTTGATATCATGCTTGAGAAACCTACACATCCAAAGTATGTTGAGCCCACAAGTCATGTTGTGATTGTCTATATATATGATACTTCTATTAATAAAACTTTGATCGACAATGGAGTATCTATTAATGTCATCATCAAGGGAACTATGTTTATATTAAACTTTCAGTTATCTCTTAGGCACAATCCCATTATTTACAGCTACCAGATACCTAAATTATATGTATAGAAGGAATATTGGAAGATATAAATGTATCCATTGATTCATGGGAGTAAACATATTATTTCATTGTCTCACACACAAAGAAAAATCTCAGTGGTTACCCTCTTACATTAGGTAGGCCATGGTTGGCTACAAAAGACACTTATATAGGGTGCAGGGAAGGAGAAATGGCAATAGAAAATGATTACTCTACAAAGAAATCCACACTTAAACCACATGTGAAACCTTCCTTGGATGAATAAAATAAAATGTGGGTATAATAAGATGGGGATGGCCCACTTTTCCCCATTCTAACATTTCATAGAGATCTTTCTCTCATAAAAATTGAAGAAGAAACTATGTTCTCAAATTTTATGCAAAATTTGTATAACAATCCATCTCTCTTTTAGTTGGGTCACTCAATATTTCTCATTTTTGGTAGTATATGGAAAAGCTATGGTGACTAACTTTTTTATCACCTAGTCACTAATTTCTCATTTTTTACTAGTGCTTCCTTAACCTCCTACAAGGTAATTTCCTTCATCAAAGTCGTGTTTTCATCTTCAATGACCAATATTATAATATAGGCGATTATCTTTCTCCATGGATTGTAATCTATTAGGGTTAGGTTTTTTAAGGAGATTGTTGTAGAATGAAGTAATTTAATTTTCAATATCCCTATGATAAGAGAGTTGGTGTCAATTCTGAATGGTAAGTGGGAAGATAGAATTACGATTCTTGTGTTTCAACATTGTTTTGTGGAAAAACTGAGTGTTCTTGTCCCCTTCGTTGAGCAATGAGATCCTGAATTTTTTCCTCCATAAAGTCTCCTCTTTCTTCTATCATCCTCTATCTTTTTAAGAACCTCCGCCCCCCACTACTTCTTTGAAAAATATTTAGACTACCCTTAAAAGTGACATTTTTTATTGAATGCATTCCATTTCAATTTCCATATTTTGTTTTTTCTCGAAGATGTTGCCCAATTTTTAATTAAACCTTTTAGATTTTTTAACTAATGTTGAAAGTTGAATATGGGGAGAGGCTTGAATTATCCATGTCTCACTAATACTGCTTGGAATTCTCCACAAAGGATGGATCTATTAATAAAAAACTGTCAAATATGAATGGTCAATTTTAAGCACCTTCTTTGACGTCCAATTCTAGCACTATACACCACTCGTCTCGTTATTCTTTAGTAGCTTTTGCAGGTCCAATTCTAACAATATTCGTGAGTGGTCCATGGGAGAACTCAAAAGGATGGAAGCTTCCAAAAGGAGGTATTTTTCCAGCAATGATTTCGAGATAAGAAACATGTCGAGATGATAGGCTATCTTGTGCCTACCTCCTTTACTCTTGTCCAAGTATAAATTCCATTTACCATTTCTATCTAAGCTAAGTTCATGTTCCTAATTACATCTTTGAAGGACTGTGCCACGTAATCATATTGATGTCCCCTCCAATGATGAATTTCTGATTCAAATGCAACTACTAAAGCTATATGAGTTTGTTGAGAAAGGAAATTTTATCCGTAGTAGATGTGCCCCATATATTATGATTAAGAAACCCATATCGTGTGATATGAATTGTTGAAATTTTTTAGACAAGATCATAGGGGCTACTAACGATTCATGAAATTTTTCTTCCATGGGGTGTAATAGGATTAATAGACCCATCATTGTTCCTTGAGAACCAAGGGAGATTGACTCACAGCGTTTCTAGCATTACTCCACTAGAGCCTCCATGCTCGCTCTAACAAAATTTACCTCATGCTCACTCTAGTAACCTTTACCTAATGCAAGATGATATTCCTAGGTTTTTCCTTATTAATTTTGTCTCTAAGTAGTCTCTATTTTCCGTTGTTTTTGAGAGCCCTTATGTTCCACAAAATAACTTTCATTGAGAGCGAGAGCTCGGGAAAAACACCTTTAAAAGCGAACTAATCTTGCATGAATTGGCCAAAATATTCCATATCTATTGTATTATCTCTTGTGGAGTTTTCCTCCCCAAGCATTTGTATCCTTCGATTCATTTGAGGGGGTCTCTTGAATCCAAATAATGAGAACAGTGATGAGGAGTTGTGGGAATCGACACTCTCCCCAAAAGGCTGAATTGAATGCTAAGATATGATTGTCTGAGAAGAGCCATTTGCACCTTGAAAATTAAACTCGGCCCTTGGCATTGTAGCTACTCTAGTATCTTCGAGAGGGTTTTCTCCTCTACTTCCACTTCATCCAAGTCTTCTGAGCTTACTAGAGAACTTGTCTCCATTGATTTCTTCTAACATTATCTTTACATCATGTATTTAAGGCTCCATAAGGGTCATGTCTTCGAGTGTGTTATGTGGGTTTTTCCTTTTCTTCATAGAAGTGGCTTGCATAGGCTCGAGTTGTGGTTGCAAGGATTCCTCACATGAATTTTGATACTATTGCACTCGATCTTGCTCAGCTAAGGCTTCAAATTTTGAATCTTTCTATGGGGATCTTGCTCTCCCAAGACAAAAAAATTCTTTCTCAAGGAAAAAATTATTTCTCGAGGTTGAAGCAAAGCATCGAGAAAGAGATGAAGAGGCTAAAATTGTTAAGAAAATAAGGGCCATTCTCAAAGGCCCTTGAATGATCCTCTAAATTAGTGAATATCATCACAAGAAAACCTTTGACTCCAATACTTGGGTCAACATGAACTTCTAGCTTCCATTTAGCCTTGATCCATGCTTCCATAACTCGTTTCGGTGGTGAAGTACCAATAAATTTGTAGATTAAAGTGTGGCCTTGCATGAATTCTATGTGCTCCAATATTTTGTTTGACTTGACCTCATTTTTGGGGCTATGAATGAATTTTGGAACACAAGGGCTTGATCTATTATTGTGTCATGTAGCACTAAGGATTGGGGCATATTTTTGATCTCCTCGCGATGAATGAATTTCCAAGGGGGGATTTCCTAGACTTGTCCCCTCCTCACACTACTTGAGAATTTGTCTCCATTGCAATTTATTCCAAAAAAAAAATTGCATCGTGAATTTCAAGCTACATATCCATTGTGCCTTCCACCATGTTATTTTGGATTCTCCTTTTCCTTGAAGAAGTTTCTTTCATGGGCTTGGATTGTAGTCCCAAGGATTCATGAGTGTGACTTCTGATACTATTCTAGTTAATCTTTCACTACTATGGATTCAATCTATTTTTTGGACTGAAGGTAATACACTGTAAACTTTGAAACATGAACTATAAACTCAAAACGTGAACTCTGGCCAAAAAGCCCCGAAAAAACATCAAAACAGTGCTAAAAACGAAAAAGGTGTATACTAGAACGATGGTTTTTTTTTAGGGTCAATTTTGAACATGTTTTAAAAATGGTAGTGAAAATGAAATTTCCGTGCAAAAAACACCCTGAAAACGAAAAGTGTTGATACTAGAATGATGGTTTTTCTTTAAGGTAAATTTTCGACATTTTAAAAAAATGCTAGTAAAATGAATTTTTATTCGCAAAAAATAGTTGTTTATAAGGAAAAAACACATTAATGTTTTTGGTAGAATAATATTTTTCTTTCTTAAGTATAAATTCAACATGTTTTAGCAATGACCATCAAGATCAAATAATGGGATCTGAAACACTTTAAAATTCTGTTACCCGGGAATCACCGTGCCACTCCCGCGGGCCGTTGGGTCACCGGGGTGGGGCAGAGGCCTGCAGACAGCCTCCGCCCCACCCTAGTGGACCAATCACCCACATGGTGGAGGGGTGATTTCAGGAATGACCACGCCATCCCCATGGGCCATTGGGCCACCAGTGTGGGACAGAGGGCTGTAGACAACCTCTGCCCCACCACAGCAGTCTAATGACCTGCAAGGGTGATGGGGTGATTCTAGGAATCACCCTGCTGCGGATAGCCTCCGGCCCACCCTGGGAGCCCAACGGCCCGCAGAGGTGGTGGGGTGGTTGCGGGAATCACCCTGCCACCCTCGTGGGTCGTTGGGCTGCCGAGGTGGGGCGAAGGGTGGGGTGATTCCTAGAATTGCCCCGCCACCCGCACGAGCTGTTGGGCTGTTGGGGTGGGGCAGAGGTTGTTCATAGCCCTGTGCCCCACACTGGTGGCCTAACAGCTCACAGGGGTGGTGGGGTGATTCACATAATCACTTGGCCACCCCGGCGGGTCATTGGGCCACTAGGGTGCGGCGGAGGCTAGACAGTCTCCAGCCCACCCTGGTAGCCCAACGGCCTGCAGGGAGAGCCTCTGCCACACCCGAGAGGCCCAATGGCCCGCAGGGGTGGTTGGCCTATTCCCAAAATCACCTCGCCACCCCTGGGGGCCATTGGGCTACCAAGGTGGTGGGCGGTTCCCAATCGCCCCACCACCCCTGCGGACCGTTGCCCTGCCGGGGTTATTCTTATCATCAAGCTTCAAGGGGCAAACAAATTCAAGGATGCAACTTACATGGTAAGACGTTTAAAATGTATATTTGGTTAATGTTAAAAAATTCATTTATGTACAAGTTAACTGAAATTTTACTATTTCATGTTACAGGAAAAAGTTAAATCTTCTTAACCATGAAGATCAACTATTTATAAATGATTGTGTGTTAATCCATATTTATAGTTGGGCAAAATATGATCGCTATATGTCTATGATTTTTAATCGGGTAAATGGAAATAGTCATAGCCAAATACTGACTTATGATGTTGTTGTGAGAAAACTAACATATGAAGACAAAGAAGAAAAAGGAGAGATGGTTAACATTTATAAGAAAACCACAGTTATTGATTAACTATCTTATAGACATATGTTCAAATGAAGGAGATTGGGTTTTGAATTTATTTTCTGGCTCATGTAAGTTTTATTATATGGAATTGAATTTCAATATGTTATTTCTTAATTTATATGTCATTGTACTAATTTACTTCATTATTTCTCTTGTGCTTGATAATTAGGTACAATACTAGCATGTTTCCTTCAAAAAGGAAGAAATTGCATTGCCATTGAAAAAGATCCAATATAATGCAATTTTATTCAGCAAAGAATTAATGCTCTTCAATGCAAGAAATTGGGTTGAAGAAAGAGGAATTTAGTGAATCACGTTCGGAAAAAATGGAAAAGGAGCCCCAACCACCACTACACAAAATGATTGGAAAGACATACATTGGGAGATTTGCAAACATCAAAGACCCATTATAAGAGGAAAATGAGGAAAATGAAGCAAAAAATGTTGTGGAAGAAGACAATGATGAAACTCTAGAGGACAAAGAGTTTGGATTATGTGACATTGTTGATTAAATTTAAGTTATGATTGGAAATCAAGCTCATTTTTTGTAACTATTAATTAGTTATACTTGTAATGTTTTGACTTTGACATTTTCTGAGAAGAATAAGCACTCAATTAAGGTTGTTATGCATTGAATATTTGTATTATGTGATTTTCGCATTAATTTTTATGTTAATCATTATTTTTTGAAAAAATTTGTGATTATTATTATTATTTTGACATGAAATTAAGAAAAAAAACTATTATTTAACCATTTTTTGTTAAATTTTTTCTATAAAAATTGTGATTTTGACACGTCATTTCTAGCAAAAAAAATATCAAAATGTGTAGTTTTTTAGTTATATTTATGTTAAAAATGGCTATTTTTATGCCAATTTTTAAAAATTATTGTTTTCTAGAGACAATTGTTTCATGTGGATTGAAAAATTAATTAACAGTGTATAAATATGTAGAATATCAAAAATTCAAAATATCGACCTTCTTCTTTAAATATACAAAATAATAAAAAGCTTCAGTACAAAAAAAAAATTAAAATAAAAACAAGAAAATATGAAGAAGAAGACCACTAAAGAAATTTTTAAATTTAGAAAATAATAATTTACATTTTATACATTAGAAAATTTAAAGTCAAAAAATGGGCCTTTAAGAAAAGAGCCTCATGCAGAATTACCACTTTTTTAAATGAGGATGAAAATCATTACCATTCTAAAACACAATGTACATAAAAAAAATTAAAGTTCCAAAAACTATGCTCTGAAAAAAACATGTGTATTCTGCGTCACTCCTTTTCAAAATTGGGTCACTTTTTTGCTATCTCTACAAAACGGGTAACAATATTAATTCCTGTTTCAAATTTTATATCTTTGTATCCTTAAGGTTAGGGTTTTGGGGCCTATGGTTCCTCCTCCTCTCTCATTATTGTTGAAAGCTTTTTTATTAGTGCTTATGACTATCTCCTTTGGCTTGGGGGGATTGATGAGGGGGAAGTCCCTATAAATGTATTCATGTTCATGATACCTTTTACAACAAAAAGGATATACTCATAATCAATGGGTTGTATGATATCCTCATCATGGGGGAAGATAAATATAGATTTCAATAGTGGCCCTCAAGAATTCGTGTACACATATATCCTAACATAGGTATTGCAACTCTTGGATTTTTTTATTTATGAGTATTTTACATAGTTTCCAATGGTATTTCCAATTCCCACCAAGATATATTCTTGCCAATATTTAATTTATATAGCGTACAATATTACCCATATAGGAGCAACCAAAAACGTTTTTTTATCTGGGTTGAAGTAAGGCATCCATAACTCAATGAAGAGACAAGCATTTTTAAGAAAATAAAGACGATTCTCAAAGACCCTTGAAAAATTCTCTAAATTCATGAAGACTGTTATAATAAAACCTTTGGATCCAAAATGCAAATGAATATGCATTTTTGGCTTCCATTTAGCGCTGATCCATACTACGAAATCTTGTTTTTTTGGCGAATCGCCAATAAATTTTCATATTAAAGTGTGGTATTGCATGTATTCTATGTGATCCTTGATTTTATCTTGCTTGACCTTGTATCTGGGCTTTTGGAAGAATTTTGGAAAATAGTAGCTTGATCTATTGTTCTGCCATGCAGTGCCGAGGATTGGGGCATACTTTTTACCTCCTTGTGATGAATTTCCCGATGGGGATATTGATGAGGTTCTACTATTGCCACCTTCTTCCTAGGCTTAGCATCTCGAGAGACTACATTATGGTAGGAGGGGACCACACCCCCTGTCTCAGATGAGGTGGCCATAGGTTGGTGAAGATCAAGCTAAAAACAAAGTCTTAACAAAATATTATAGTTGTTTGTGGAAAATGTCAATGTTTCACGGTTGTAACACATGTAAACCCTAAACCTATCTCATCAAAATTTCCGATTGTTATTTCATAGGTTCTCCATCATATTAGTCTTAACTATTATCACTTGATTTGATTAATTAATTAAGTCTCCTTCTTTTCTTTGTATATATAACATTAATTATAATACTCTACCTAACAATAATTTTAATTTTTATATAAAATTATTTAATACATTTAATACAACTTAATTATTACTTTTTACCTAACAATAGAGGAAATACAAATAAAATTCCAAGCCATTAGTGACCACTTATGGTCTCTAGTTGCTCCTCTCTAAAGAAAAGAGAACATAATGTTTCTCATTGAGCTCAAGATGACTTTCCGTGCATTTAGGACCAAAATTCTATAAATCGACAGTGATTGAAGCACCAATTTGGGGATAATTAATCTTCTTAGAAATTGTAAGGCTTTGAATGTCCATTTGTTTATTTTGGAGGAAACTATATCCAAAATATCTCTCTAGCAAATAGTTTTCAAGGAATTCTCTGTTAGGGTGACTCCTCGATAAATGATTAGGAAAGAGGCTCACGAGAAACCCAAAATACATGCAAAATGAGATTGAATGCTAGGATTTGTATTAAGAAGAAGACTTGGGACTTTTTGGGGTGTATTTTAGTATGAGAGGCTAGCATAAAGTTATTCAAAATGTGCTTAAAGGCCAAGTCTTCTTGAATTGAGGGCTCACTCAAAAACATAGTGTCATCCATAAACTACTGGTGCTAAACATTTATTGAGAATAATTCCATCTAGCACAACATTAGGCATAGAATATCTATGAAAGTTCTTGAGGCCTTCAACAACTCACGAAAACCAAAAAGGGTAGAGTGGGTCTCGTTGGTGTATACCTTGAGAGGTGCTAAAGGTGTAGGATGAGGAGGCATTGATCAAGATAGAGAAGAAAGGGGAGGAGAATAAGGAAGCCACATGTTTAGCCCAATCATAAAAGAAACAAAATGCTTTCAAAGTTCAGAGAAGATAAGCCCAACTCAATTTATCAAATTCTCTTGAAAAATTTAATTTCATTACCATACACGGTTTTCTAAATTCTTTCATAGTGCGTATAAGTTCATGGGCTACTACGATCCTATCTAGGATTTAATATAGCCCGAGTGCTCCTTGGAGTTTAGCAAAGCAAACATGGTTTGACTATGTGCAGAATGATCTTCGAAAGGATTGTGTACATCACATTTCATAATGTGATAGGTTTGAAGCTACTTGGGTCTCTTGCTCGTGCTCATTTAGGAGAAAGAGTGAGGAATGTGGAATTTTAAAGTAAGGGGGGATATAGAATCTTCTTTGTGATTCCTCTACCAAAGCTAAAATCTCCTCACCTAAGAATTCCCAACTTGTTTGGAAAACATATGAGTTGAAGCCATCTAGTCTAGGAACCTTATTTTTTGAGAGGCTCATCAGTGCTTAATCCTCAACATCCTACAATGTAATTTCCTTCATTAAAGGCGTGTTTTGATCTTCAATGACCAATGTTATAATTTGGGTGATTATTTACTCCATGGCCTGTAATCTATTAGGGTTAGGTTCTTTAAGGATATTGTTGTAGAATGAAGTAATTTCTATTTCAATATCCCTATGATAAGAGAGATGATATCCATTCTAACTAGTATGTGAGAAGATACAATTATGATACTTATGTTTGAACATTGGTTTGTGGAAAAACTGAGTGTTCTTGTCCCCTTCCTTGAGCCATGAGATCCTAGATTTTTTCCTCCATAAAGTCTCCTATTACTTCTGTCCTTCCTCTAGTTTTTTAAGAACCCCCCCATCCTTCTTTGAAAAACATTTAGACCACCCTTAAAGTGTCATTTATTTTTGAATGCATTCCATTTCAGTTTCCATATTTTATATTTTCTCGAAGATCTTTGAAAGTTCTTCATGATTCAAATTTTTAATTAAACCTTTTAGAGTTTTTAACTAATGTTGAAAGGTGAAGATGGGGGAGAGGCTTGAATTATCGACATCCCATCGACATCCCACCACTACTACTTGGCTTTCTCTAGGAAGGATGAATCTATTAATAAAAAAAACTTAATTATGAATGGTGAGTTTTAAGGAGCTTCTTTGAGGTCTAGCTCGAGCACTATATGTGAGTGGTCTAGTCAGGTTTCTGTAGCTTCTTTGAGGTCCAATTCTAACACTATTGGCGAGTGGTCCGTGTGAGCACTCGTAATGATGGAAGATTCAAAGAGGAGGTATTTTTCCAATAATGATTATGAGATAAGAAATATGTATATTTTATCTCGCGCCTACCTCCTCTGTTGTTATCCAAGTATAGATTCCATTTAACATTTCTATCTCAGCTAACGCCATGTGCCTAATTTCATATTTGAAGGACTGTGTGAGGTAATGATATTGAAGTCCCCTCCAACAATGAATTTCTTATTCAAATGCAATTGTTGAAGCTAAATGAGGTTGTTGAGAAAATAAAATTTATCCCCAGCACGTGTGCCCCATATATTGCCATTAAGAAACCCATATTCTTTGATATGATTGGTTAAAATTTTCGAGAGAGGATGAGACAGGATCATGGGGGCTACTATGAATCATGAAAATTTACTTCAATGGGGTTTAATAGGATTGATAGATTGTTGTTCCTTGAGCATCAAGAGAGATCAACTCATGCCTTTTCTACCATTACTCCACTAGAGCCTCTATGGTGGCTCAAACAAACTTTACTTTGTGCAAGATGATAATGATAGGTTTTTCGTTATTAATTTTGTCTCTAAGTAGTCTCTATTTTATGTTGTTATTGAGACCACTTATGTTCCACAAAATTACTTTCATTGAGAAGGAGGTATGCAGAAAAACACCTTTGAAAGAGAACTAATATTATGTGAATTGGCGAGAAGGTTCTGTGTTTGTTGTATTATCTCTTGTGCACTTTTCCTCCCACGTCATTTGTCTCCTTTGATTGGTTTTAGGGGGTCTCTCGAATCCAAAGAATGAGAACAATGATGAGGGTTTGTGAGTCAACACTCTCCCCAAAAGTGTGAATTGAATCCTAAGATATGATTGTTTGAGAAGAGCCATTTAGACCTTGAAAAGTGAACTCGGTCCTTGGCATTGCAACTACTCTAGTATCTCGGAGAGGGTTTTCTCCTCTACTTCCACTTCATGCAAGTCTTCTATGCTTAGAGGAGAACTTGCCTCCATTTTCATTTCTTCCAACATTGTCTTTGCATCATGCATTTCAGGCTCCATCGAGTGCGTTATCTCGGTTTTTCATTTTCTTTGTAGAAGTGCCTTGCATGGGCTCGAGTTGTGGTTGTAAGGATTTCTCTAGCGACTTTTGATCCTATTGAAATGGATTTTGTTGTGCTCAGAAAATAAGGGCCATTCTCAAATGCCCTTGAATGATCATCTAAATTAGTGAAGATCATCGTAAGAAAACCGTTGACTCCAATATGTAAATCAACATGCACTTTTAGCTCCCATTTAGCATTGCTCCATGCTTTGATGTTTTGTTTCGGTGGCGAGGTATCAATAAATTTGACACATTAAAACGTGGCGTTGCATGAATTCTATGTGCTCCATGATTTTATTTGACTTGACCTCATACTTGGGATTTTGAAAGACTTTTGGACCACAACGACTTGATCCATTGTGGTGGCATATAGCGCTCAAGATCCTTGCGGGGAGGATTGATGAGGTGTGGTTGCCGCCACCTTTTTCCTAAAATTATCATCTCGTGAGACTACATTGTGGTAGGAGGGGAGCCATGTTTTTCCTAGACTCAACATCTCGTGAGACTACATTGTGGTAAGAGGGGGTCACAACCTCTTGTGTGGACTAGGAGACCATAAGTTGATGTGAATTAAGGTAAAAATGAGTTCCTAGCAAAAAATTAGAGTGGGTTATAGAAAAAAGTTTGAAGGCTGTAATGGATGTAAATCCTAAATCTAGCTCATCAAATTTAATCTTTGGCAGGAGGTGCTCCACCACCATATTAGTATTAACTGTCATTATTGATTTAATTAATTAATTAAGCCACCTTCTTTTCTTTATATTGTATATAAAACGTTAATTATAGCATTGCACCCAAAATACAAAATAATTAATTGTAATATTAATATAACATTATTTAATACACTTTATACAACATTATAACTATTTAAATAAAAAATATACCAGAAATATTTAAATAAATTAAAAAGGATTACAAATTTAAAAAAGGGAAAGCCTAATTCTCCCATTATTACAAATATGAAAAATAAAAAACCTAATTCAATATATCATAAACATTATATAAAATAAAAAATAACAAACAGACTCGTGGCATTTATGGTGAGGCATCCACGTGTGCGAGTGTGTTCAATGAGAAGGAAGTTTGTCCATCTAACCGAGCTACGACCTTGGGTGGTTTGTTGGTTCTTCCATATCTAATGTGCACCTAGAACCTTCGAGCCTTAATACAACCTATATTGAGTCCCAAGTTTGATCAAGAGAATGGCTGTATTGAGTCCCAAGTTTCATCAAGGGACTAATTTGTTTTCTTGACAGGAAAGAATTCAGGCAATTAGAAGGAATAGGTACCCTCC